>PVJO010008014.1:0-77985 GCA_004026905.1 Hystrix cristata | reverse complement strand
AAAAAAAAAAAAAAATCCTCCCTTTCCCTTTTTATGCCATTCCGGTACACCCAGAACTATGATAATTCAATCAGTGGGCCAGTTCAGTTATCACACACATAATCTAGTACCCCACATTCATGATCCCATCACTCCCAAAAGCTGAACCTGGGCGTACAGGAGGCTTTGGAGGACATTTATATAGACTATACTACATGTTATACTATTTTCGTATTATTGCTTTTGTTGCCTCACTCTTTAGTCACATCCAAAAAAGTCATTGCCCAGACCGATGTCATGGAACTTGTCCTCTGTCTTCTTCTAGTGGTTTTAAAGTCTTAGCAAACCTCTACATTCTTAAATGAAATTTCATCAGGCTCCAGTGCTGTTGTATGTTTTATTTTCACTCCACATTTAGCAAATTGAATACTAGATTCTGTGAAACTGAGAACCACCATTTTGAGTATAAGAGTTACTAATTTTGCTAATCAGGAAATACATCTCATGGCATAGTCATTGCATTTCTCATTCCTTGATGTTTCTCTCATTTATTTACACCTTCATTTGTTCATTTGTTTATCCCCTCATATCCATGCATGAGTTCATTCATTTCAGTAATCCTTTATTGAATTTGTTTAATGAGTCTATTTCTACATAAGAGAAACTCAGAAGATGCAGAGTACATCATTCAATCAAAAATATTGTTCATGCTTCATTGTACCTGTCAGTGCTTACTAGAGAAATAGATTTTATGAAGATGTACAAATATATAAGTATTTGAAAGTTTATCTTACAGTGGCCACCTCCTGAATCAGGTGTGGAAGAGTGCAGAAGGGCCCTCTGTACGCTGGAGATCAGAAGGATCCAGCCGAAGGTCTGGAGCTCACAGTAGAGTCCCATGTGAGTCCATGTTAGGAGGCCAGAGGGTCTGAGATGGAAAGCTGGAAGGTGTGTGCTGGAGTCTGAAGAGTCTGTGCTGGAAGTCCGGGGATGATGCCCAAGGTGAAGGTGAAGACTGGAGTGCCTCCAAAAAATTTAGAATCTTTGTTTCCTTTTTATTCCATTCAGGCTACAAGCCTCTTGCATTAAGGGTAGGTCTTCTGTCTTCAGTAAATACCTTCAGCCACACCCACAAATATGCTAATTCAGTTTAGTTAGGTGTTTCTTACTCACATTGACACAATCAGTTAATTGTCATACTCATGATGTCAAAAAGTTTAAAATTTCTATAATTTTTTAACTTGTAACTTCATATTTGCTCCCTGACTTCTAGATCAGTGGGGAATAACATCGCCTATCTTCCTGCAGAGGCAGACTCTGGGCACTGCTTTGATCTTTTTAAATGTAGTCAATCACCAAGTTCATTGATTCTGCAAGTTAATGTCTTGAATATCCTTTTCTTGGATCACTATTGTCTGTTGCACAGGTTTTTACAGAGCTGCTTAACTGGACATTTTGGTATCAGTATTTCTCACTTCTCATCCTCTTCCCAACGAGTAATAGTTAGAAAATAATCAGCTGGGAGTGTTAATCCCCTGCTGAACAATCTTATTTATTCCCCTGACATACGGGCCTAAATCCATAAGGATGTGGAAGTCCTTTCTGACATGGTTCTGTTTCTCTACAGACTCTCACCTCCGTGCTCTCATCATCTGCTACACTCACACACATAATGACTTGCTCTGAAGCAAAGGGCCAGACATTTGCTCTGTTATTCTGTCTTAATCTCTTCTTCGTTTCCCTGCAACAACCTTTCTCTCTTTCAATGTTGTGTGGTTAGTTTTTAACCATCTTTAGTTTTCAAATAGATGTTGATCAGCTGCATGGACTGAGTTTGGCTTCTGGTTCCAGTTTCCCTGTAGCTCTGTACTTTCTCTGACTTATTACTTACTACATACTCCAAATTCTAGACTGTCAGCTCCAGTAGGTAGAGGAGTCTATTTCATGAAAAAAAAAGTGACAGTTCTACTTTTAGCACATAGTAGATGCTCAATTATACTTGGTTATTTAATACATTTTTTTCCAAACCTAATTTTGTGGACTTAATCTTAGATGAAGAATTTTAAATATTGGTCAGTAAGTGTGTACGTAATATCATATGTACACACACACACACACACGTGCACATTCATATGAGTTCCCCCTAGTTATTATGTACCATTTTATGTACCATGTTCAGGGAACTTGGAAAGAGTGCTATGCAAACCCAAGAATTGGATTGACAAATAATCCTTACTTCATCAGGCTGTTAAACCTACATGCCTGTGGTGATAAACCCCAGAAAATCCGGATAATCTTAGACACTATTCAGAGAGTGTTGAAAACAGCTATAAATACATATCAAACTGTCAAATACCATTATCATTTAGACAGCTTTGGAGTTCCTTCCAAGTTATATTAGGTTATCTTTCCAAGCTTTTTCTTTTTTCCCATTTTCTTGTTATTTCCTTTACTTTCTATGTTCTTTTGATACCTACTCACCCTCTATCATGTCTCCTTTTTCTTCTTGTGTCTTAATTTTTATTTAAATTTTGATATCTTTCCCTTTAGATTGCATTTTTGCCCTTAAAAGTTTTGTCATTCTCTCTAGCATAAATCTGCTGTCTTTTTTCTTATTTCCCTCACTCCTTGATTGCATTTCTTTTCTTTTTTTTTTTATGAGGCATTTTTGTCTCTCTTCTTTCTGTTCCCTTGAATTTTGCTCCCTCTTTTCTTCCATCCTCTGCCCCTAGTGGAGTGCTGCTGGACACGTGTGTATGTGGCACAGAAATTGCCTGATGGCCAAGTATTTTCCCATACAACCCTGTTTATTCTAAATCAGTATCCAGATGACTCACAGACAGGGAAAGCAGTTGAAATTCCACAGATAAGCAAATAATTCTTGGCAGTTTCAAAATGAAAGCAACTGCACTGCCAAAAGCCTTCTGTTTACCACACAAAACAAATGTTGTTACTATTTCAATTCCAAAAAAGCATCTTAAAAGCATCCTTTCACAAGAGCATTGTTCTAGCCTTTATGTCTAATTAGATGTAAAGAAAATCTTTTGTTATTTTTGTTACATAATTTAGGCTTGGCTAATGACCAGAGATAAATAATAGTTTACCCCTGCTGGGTTCTGTAGCAACACTCTTCTGAACAAAGTAATGCATGTGTGTAGTACAAATCCTGTGAAAGGCCTTTCTTTTCTATGCTTATTTTTTTTTTTTATCCTTGTCTTGATTCCTTTCACCTCACAATAATCCTCTCCTTCTTTTCTTTTTCTTCAGTATCTATGTAGCTTGCTTTCATAAATGTTTTTTGGGAAAGCAGCCTAGTTTTTTCTCCTTTCCAAATTTTGTATGTTTCCAACTAGAACCTGTCAGGAGTCTGTTGGCTTTGTTAGTTGTAGCTAAGCTATGCTGTTGAGGCTGAATGGGATGAGGGTGGTAAGTAAAGGCATCAGATTTGCTTATACAGTACTGGCCAAATAAAATACACCAGTGGATTTTTTTTTCCTTTTTCCATCAGCAGAATTTCTCCCAACTCTCTAAGCAAGTTAAAGATCCTGTTGAGATTCTTCTACTCAGTGTGCTGTTTATTTACTTTCCTAACAGTTTTAATTTTTTTTTTGACACAAGCAACACATTCTGTCTGCTCCAAACAAGTGAATATCTTTGGTTTTCTACCTTGTGTTTGCTGCTGCTCTGATATTTAGGCATGTAGAGGATGGCTAATGTATGGCAAGCACCCAAAACCCTGCAACAGATACCACCTGCAGCTGAGGCAGAGTGCATTCTGTTTTAGCACATACATCAGAGTCAAGAGACCTGGGCTTTGTCATGATCTGACCACACACTTCCATTTGGCCTTGAACAAATCCCTTGACTAACTGTGTCTTTAAGCTTTTATCTACTTTACACAATTGGCATTCTCGTTATAAAATCAAATCAACTGCAATGCCTGACACATTTGAAAAGAAAATATAAGTATGTGTTTCTAACATAACTTCTCTAATGGCAAAAATGTACTTGTTATTTGACTCTTTGACAATTGCAAAATAAACTGATTTCCCCTGGAGTGAACACTCCATGCTTTTGAGGAAGAGGTGAACTAATCATTCACTGTGTACCCTGCACCATGCTAGATCCGTGTCATTTTTTCTGTATGCATTGTCTTCTCGGAGTAATACCTGAAGGAGATTCTGTTCTGCCTTTTCTCTAGACAAGAAAGTGGACAATCAAATACACTGTGGAATTGGTTCATGAATTTAAAACAAGTATATGGTAGAACTAAAAATGTTTTCTGGGGTTGTTGAGCTCCAAGGTCAATGCTTTTTCTATTGTTCCAATACTTACTTATGTCTAGTCACTTTGTGTTGCTGTAGCAAAACACCATAGATTGGTAATTTGTAAATAACAGAGATTTATTTTTCACATTTCTGGAGGCTGAGAAATCCCAAATCAAGATACTTGCAGGTTCGTTATCTCATTAGGGTGCATTCTCTGGTTCCAAAATGGCAGCTTGAATGCTACATCCTCCAAAGGGAGGAACAAACCCGTTCCTGTAAGACAGGGCTCTTATGATGCGAACACCCTCCATTGGGCCCCAGCTGCCACTGGGAGGATTGGGGATTAATTTTTCAACAAATGAATTTTGAGATGACAAAAACTTTCAAACTGTAGGATCAATTGTACACAATTTCCTGTTCACTTGCTAACATTTTATTCCCAGTATTTTGCTGCTGTATTAGTAAATAAGATTAAACAATCAAAATAAATTTATTCAGCCATAGACTTCTTATTTTTACAATATCCTTTTAAAGTTTGGTTTCTTTTTCTTTAGTGCATAAGCAAGCTGCCTTTCAAATAGGTGAAATAGTAAAGATAATGCTAGACACTGTATGTTAATTTCATATTGCCTAATTATAAGAAGTAGTGTTTACTTTTGAAAGCCTGAGTATATTTGGTAATATTTATCCAACAAAGTGCAATAGCCATAGCAATTTACTTGTTCAAGTAAATAATAATTTAAATAAAGAATTTAATCAGAATTGGATAATTCAAATCTATCTTAATTGAATCTCATTTTATAAACACATATTTTGCAGTACTGTTCCAAATAGAGGTAAAAATAATATGTAAATTTAATGTTACTGAGAGTGGGCTAGGTTATGTAAGAATGTGCAAATTAGAGAGTACGACAAAGTCTTTGAAAGCTGTTTATCATTTTTATACCTTCTTATTTCAGGTTTGCTGAAGGAGTCTCAAAGTTATCCTCATTCTGTGTCTGAGTAAGATTATGTCTTTAAATTGGTGAAGTTAAATCCCTATACGTAAATACCTTTTAATGTGATTTCTTTTTCTTTCCTGTGGGTATTAAAAAGGTTAGCAATGACTATGTCCAACTTGGATGGATTTGTGGGGCATGGATTTTTGTTGTGTTTACAATCTGCATTCTCATTGGTTCTAGATACAGAGCTAGAGTGGCTTGCTGATAATAATAAAAGATGTAGCAGTAGTAATAACAGCCCCAACAACAGTAGTTTAAGAAACTGTAAGAATAGTAGCTGGTGCAGCTATAATAGCACCATCAATGATAGCACAAAAGCCAACACCAGGTGGGATCACTACCCAGTACTTTTTTTCATTTTTTTCCTTTTAAATTATTATTGTATTAGACTGACAGGTAAATTTGTATGTATTTATCTTGTACAACCAGATTTAAAAATAAATGTATGTATGTGATTAACATATGCATTTCCCTATGTGGTCATCTCCAGGCCCAGGAAGACAGATGCAGCATGATCGGTCTTGTATATGGGGTCTAATCCAATGACCCCTTTACTGAGGCTGTATACACAGGGGTGGATCTCTATTCGCAATATCCATGGCCTTCTGTTCTTTGTTCATCAACAGAGAAATGTCTTGAATCAAACTGGAGCAATTAGGTGCTCTCTTAGGTATTTGGATTTTGGAATGGAGAGAGAGAACAAATTGAGGGTAGTGTTCCATTCATACCATGATGCTGAACCCCTGAAGCTGTGGCCCCTGAGTGGCCCTGTGTCCAAAGCATTGATTCTCAGGTTCTTCTGCCAAGCATCACGCAGACTCTGCCTGCCCTTTCATCTTTGTTGAGTTTTCCTAAGCACTCATTTATTTGCAAGAAAAAATAAATGCTGCAATAATAATTGTAATAATGGTATTTATTGGGCCCTTAATATTGGTTTACCTCAATTCTGAATCATATAGTGTTCACAATAATCTTATGGCATGGAGATTGCTATTATTCCTAATTATCAGATGAGGGTGCTGAAGTTGGCAGAGGTAAAATAATTTAATTAAGATAAAACTTGCGATAAGGATTAGGCCGAATCCAAACTTTCTGATCTTGATGCTGATGAACTTAGCAAATATGCTAGACTCATTTAAAGAAGTTTACACCAGCTAATGTATAGCAGGTGTTGTCTTTGAAAACAAAGGGAGAATGTAAAGAAATTGTGGTTGGTTAGAAAAGAATAGGTAAGGATGGAGGTGGGGAAGATTTAAGAAGTCTTTTAGAATGCTTGGAAACATGGAATGGTAAATTTATATTAGCTTTTGGGAAGAATTTCTTGACCATAAGGTTTATAACCACGGGAATAAGTTACTGAAGGGATAGTAAAATTAAAAGCTATAATAAAATATTAAAGAACTGTTCATATGAAGCAGTTTATGTAGACTTTAATGTGAAGGCAGGGAATTGGAATTGAAATCAGCCTTGAAAAATGTTGTGGACTCTTACAAGCGTAAAAAATTTAGTAGCTAATAAAGTTTTTTCTCTTTGTAACGAGATGCACAGCTTGTATTACAGATATTAAAATTATTTATTTTACTTTAAGCATCAAAGATTAGAAGTAATAGCTGATTAAAAAGACTGGGAGTAAATGAAATTATATATTTCTTTACAAATATATGAATTAACATAGAATTATTACTATTTCAGAAATAATGGAAACACCCCTGAATTAGAGATAAAAAAATTCACTTTCAATTTTTCAAACAGTGTTGTATAGACTCTTAGAACTATATGTGGGTAGCCTTGATCTTGCTTCTTCTTAATACTGTTTTGAACAAAATCTAGAAAACACTGTGATCATCCCTAGGAATCAGCACAGATTGCATTAAAAAAAAAGTCCTTCACTCTCATTTCTTGTATAGACTTACTAAATTTATAGCAGAAGCCCAGTGATACAAGAGATGATGATTATAGAAATAAAAGGATGGGAAATGGAAAAAGTACAGCTCCTATTATGAATGTTTGAACTAATTATCGATATTCTTCATCTTGAAGGGAAGTCTTTAATGATTTCCACATGAAGTTGTATTGTTGCCATTTTTAGTCCAAAATTTATGTTATCATATGCTATCAGGATGTGAAATGCAGTAAGTCCCCAACTTACAAATGAGTTCAGTTCCAAGAGAATTGTTTGTAAGTTGGATTCTTCTGTAAGCTGACAAGGTGATTCTTATGCAGAACATCCATGAAAGTTTGCAACTTGTATGTTCATAAGTTAGGGACTTACTGTGCTAGTTCTAACATGTATTGAATATTAGTACCTGCGCAATTTTATTTCTTGACTGTTTCTTTATTTTTAAACATAAACATTGTAAAATGAAGTATAATACACATTTAGATAAGCACCCAAATGACAAATATATAACTCAATGATTTCTTTAAGAGTGAATCCTTCATTGTGAATCCTTCTGTATCCACATCAAAAAAGAGAATATTACGAAACCTCAATCATCTCTTGTGCTCCACTTTTTCCATTAGTCTAGGCCCCCAAGGAATATCCTGGCTTCTGATAATTTAAATGAGTTTTGCATGTTTTTTTCAAGTTTATGTTAATAGAGTCATGTAGTTTGTATTGTTGCTTGCAGGGCTCATTTTGCTCAGGTTTATATTTGGAAGAGTCACCCACATGTCATATGGAACAAGTCTGTGCATCCTCAGAGCTCTGTGAGGCTGTGTGTAGTGGCACCAAAGACCAGGATTGGCACATTGCAGCTACAGTTTGAGATCTGGACTACTTCTAAGGGATGGTATACCTCAGCAGCTCTGAAGAGTGCTTCACTGTATGAATGTTGCCATAATATTTTTAATACATCCTGCTACTGCTGGGCATTTAGATTGTTTCTAGTCTAGGGATTTTATGAATAGTGGTGATAGGAGCATCCTGTATCGTACATTATGGGAACGTAGTTATATACATAATTCTGTAGTTTATATGCCAGGGAAAATATTGCACTATCATAAGATTTGCTTATTTTTGGCTTTAGTAGAAACAGCTTTCAGTGTGGTTTTTACCATTTATGCTCCCACCAGAAGTGTTTGAGAGATCCAGTGCATTGACATTTTGGACATTTAGTAATTAAGATACAACCTAAGTATCATAAAACTCCTAAAATGTGTTCAGTATTTTTTATGTATTAACATTATTATATAATCATTGTCATGATCTAATTCAAGAACATTTTAATCACCTCCAGAAGAAACCTGCTACCTATTAGTGATTACTTCCTATTTTCCTGTACCTGTAGACTTCAGGTATTATGTCTCCGTAATGGGAAATCTGACTAATAGTGTAGCACTATGTTTACTTTTTTTTTCATGTTTAGTTTGTGTCCTTGGGTTGATATCTGTATATCTGGTGGGACAAGTACTTCTTCCAGTTGTACAGTTTGCATCATAGGAAAAGAAAGGTTTTTACCTGCAGATAAATACCATGATGTTAGCTGGGCAGAGAACATTTGCTTTGGTTCTAGGTAGGTGCAGAAGCGTAATCTCTACTGCAGCCATCTCGGTTGTGATTAACATCAGTACTAACTGCGGATGTGTCAATAATCTAGGCTTCAGCAGTTCCGGGTAGCGGTGGTGGCCTGGTGAGCTTTTAGAGATTTTAGTGGGAAGAACTTTAGACGTCCTTACGGTGTCATTCTTGCCACAGTATAGAGACTTAGCTTAGGGGGTGCCTTTGATGTTATATCTGACATAACCCACAGAGAGTCATGGTACTGTGTTCCAGGCAACAAGTGCTTGTCGTGGTATGGAGCTGGGATCCTGGATTCAGTGCCTCGTTGAACTGTGTTAGTAACTGTGATGTGGGTGCAATTTGTTCTGTAAGACACAGGTGGGTACAGCTGTCTCACCAAGCTGAAGACTGTGACTCTGAGGCATTTTCTAGGGGCTCAGGCCCAGAGTCTAGGGATGTAGCTTTGATTTTGATCCTTGAGGTCAGGACAGAGCTCCATAGTGGCTGCAGGGAAGGACTGTAGTAGAAGCTTGGACTCCAGGGAGCATAGCACAGCTGCAGTACAAGTCCTGTGGCAAACAGGGCACAGTGGTAATTTGGACACCAGAAGAGAAGGTGCCACATCATTGTGACCCTGGGCCCTGGGTATGACATGCAAGTGGCCTGGGCTCTCTGTGGCTGGGTGTAGTGGTACCAAAGACCCAGGACTGGCAGGTCGCAGCTGTAGTTTGGGATCCAGAGGATGGAAAGCCGTGCAAAAATGGTTCTACTTCTAAGGGAAATCATATACTTCCGCAGCTCACACTGCACACTAGCTTGTAGGGAAGCAGGTTGCTGCAGCTGTTCTTCCCAGAGGGCAAAATGGCACAGCTGAGGCACAGGGTGTGCAGCTGCTCTGTTGTTCAGGCATCCAGGTCCTCAAGAGGCCAGGTGCAGTGTGGGCTTAGACGTGATCACAGCTGCTCCCCCAGGCTGAAGCTCTGATTCCTAGATTGCAAGGCAGCAGATTTCAGAACTATTATTTAAAAGGCCATGTTTTCTCTCCTGCACCTTAGCATCACCTTTTTATACATAGGAGTGTCATATGGGTATCGTCTATAGAGCTCTTCTGCCTCATATACGGATCTGCTACTCATTACTCTATGCAGTGACAGCGAACCTTTTAGAGACTGAGCACCCAAACTGTAGCCCCAAAGCCACTTATTTATCACAAAGTGCCAACTCTGCAATTAAACCTGAATACTGAGGTTTTAGTTTAGAATAAACAACGGTACATTAACATCGTTTGTCTTAAATGAGAAACAAGTAACATGCGTGCCATAGGTTTGCCACCACAGTAGTCTGTTTTGTTCTAGTGGCCTATTTTTTAAATCTCCTTTTAGCAAGAGTCCACTGTCTAACTTGCTCTGATACATTTTACAACTATATTTTTCAACATCATCTGGGTTATTCTCAGTTATTTTCCATAAATGTTTTTGAGTAAACTTGTATTGACAAGTTTATTCTACAATAAAAATCTTTCTGACTGGAATTTCATTGGATTTAATAGTCAACTAAGGGAGTATATATATATATATTTTTTTTTCCGATCCTTTTTTAAATATTTCTAAAATACTGTGGTTTCTAATCCATGGGCAGCATATTACATCATTTTTTGGATATTCTTGGATTTTTCTTAATTACATTTTAGTTTTTTGCTGCTGAAGGTTTCTGCATCTTTTGTTGGATCTATGCCTATTTAATTCATTTGATACTATGTATTGCAAAATTTCTTTAAGTTTTCAGATTTTTAGTGTTGTTAGTATAAATTATAGTTGATTCTGTGCATTATCTATTAATTTTGCTGATCTCAATAATAAGGTCTAATAATTTTAGATTTCTTTGAGATTTTTATAAGAATTTGTAATTCGTGAAGAATGACAGATTTTTTTCATTATTTCTAATCTTATTACTTACAGCTCTGGTTAAAATGTCAAGTTCAATATGGAATAGGAATCATGAAAGAGACACTTTTCTTTTTGTTTCTAGAATGATAGTTTAGAAAAACCACACCTTCTTTAGCCATTCCTTAATTGTTGGGCATTTGGGTTGTTTCCAAGACTTAGTTATTACGAACTATGTTGCTGTGAACATGGTTGTGCATATATCTCTATGGTATGAGGTTTTCAATTCTTCTGGGAAGATACCAAGCAGAGGAATAGCTAGATCAAATGGAACCTCTAGATTTAGTTTTTTGAGGAGTCTCCATACTGATTTCCATAATGGTTGGACTAGTCTACATTCCCACCAACAGTGGAGAAGGGTACCTTTTTCCCCACAGCCCTGCCAGCACTTGTTGTTGGTTGATTTCTTGATAATAGCTATTCTTTCTGGAGTGATATGGAATCTTAGTGATGTTTTGATGTGCTTTTTCTACACAATGGAGTACTACTCCGCCATAAAAAAGGATAAACTAGAGTCATTTGTGTGTAAATGGATACACCTTGAGAATATACTCTTAAGTGAAATAAATCAGTCACGCATGAGTACACATCAAATTGTTTCTCTGATATGAGAAACCATAAGAGCACGTAAAGGCAAAGAGGCATAATAGATATTAGGTAAAAGAAAGATAATATTCAAAAGAGAGAATTAGAAGGGGAAAAGAAGGAAGGGAAATGAGAAAGAAAGGGAAAAGGGAAAAAAGTGGAAAAATGTAAATGAACCTGCTGCAAATAAGGAAAGGGGGGAATGGAAAGGAGGGGTGGGGAAGGGGGAGCCAAGGTACATCATGTATAGGTACAAAATAACCATAATAAATGGGATCATTATGTATACAATGTACCAATGCATGTTCTTGGTAAAAAATAAAACAAAATAGAATGATAGTTTATTGTTAAACACAGTTTTGCTGTAAGTTATTTTTTGACTCTTTATCAAATTCAGGATGTTTTCTTCTGTCCTTTTTATAAGAGTTTTTATCACAAATAGCTGTGAATCTTGATCAACTGCCGTCTGTATATCTGTTATTATAATCTTATTTTTTTTTCTGCCAATGTGGTCAATTATGTTGATGTTTTTGTAGTGTTTAGTATATGTGCTGCTGAATTGGGCACGAGATTTTTTATAGTGTTAAAACATTTTTGCATTACTGGAATAAATCATATTCATCCACAATGTATCATATTTTTCTATGTCATTAAATTCCAATTGCTAATATTTTATTTTTAATATATATAATTATAAGGGAGATTAGTGCACATATTTTTCAACATCTAAGCCATCTGGATTAGGATTTGTCTTCTTTGTGAAAATGTTTTTATTAACAGATTCACTTATGATAGGATTACTCCCATTTTCTACTTTCTTTTTATTAATTTATCAGTGGTTTTATTTCATCTGTACTGTCAAATTTGTTGACATAGATATGCTTAATAATACTTATGACCTTTTTATTTTAGTTTCCATAGTGGAGTCAACTCGTACATTCATAATTTAGACCTTAATTTTTTTCTTTTTTTTCCCTTGATTAACTTATTTAATAAGTTTCTCATTTTTTTCAGAAACACAACTTTTACCTTATTGATTTTTTTGTTCTATATTTCATTATTTCAGGTCCTTTATTGTTATGTTTATTGTTCATAATTTGGATTTATTTAGGTAAATTTTTCTAACCTCTTTGATATGATAGCTTAGTTGATTCCTGATCTTTTCTCTTTTTTGAATGTATGTATTTAAAGACAAGCTCATCAATGTATTTTTTAGATACATCTTACAAGTTTTGTTTTATTCATATTTTCAGCTCAAAATGTTTTCTAATTTCAATTTTTGATTTTGCTTTATTTTGGCCCAAGTCAGTGAATCGTTTGGGGAAACTTTTTGTTATTGTTCTCCACCATTCTTCGACAGTGATTAGAGAATATGTCCTGAATGATTTCAGTCCTTTGAAATTTGCTGTGATTTGTTTTATGATACATAATACTATCAATTTCACAAAATACTTCATGGATGTTTGAAAAGAACATGTAGTTTTTTTTGTTTTTTTATTTTTTATTTTTAAAATTTCATTTTAGTGGTACATTTTAGATACACACAGTAATAACACTCATCATAGGGGATTTGTACCTGTACATGATATATCTTGCTGCTGCTTTTTTTCTGTTCCCCTCCCCTCCCTTCACCCCCTTCTCCTTCATTTACAAAAGCTTTGTTTCCATCTTTTCCTTCTATTCCTTATTTCTCTTGTCACATGTGATTTTTTTTGTTACTGGTTAAAAGTTTTATAGGTTGGATTTGTTAGTTATGTTATTTAGTTTTTGTGTTTTATTACTGATTTTTTGACTACTCATTCTGTCAGCTATTGAGAGAAGCTATTGTTTATAAACATGGAATACTTTTTTTAAGTATCCCATGTTTATAAATTTGTGTATTTTACTTTTGATTTCTTTTAACATTACCTTTTACATGATTTAAAGTTTTATTATTTTATATACACAGATTTAGGATTATTTTCTATTCCTGGTCTTCCATATCTCTTTATCATTCAGAAATGTCTCCCTTTACCACATTCATTGTCTCAAATGTATTTGTTGTATACTGCTGTTACTATAGAAACATATTTTGTATTAAAGTTTTTGTGGTATATCCTTCTTGATCCTTATATTTTCAACTCTCTTGACATCTGGATATTTAAGGTGGCTTTCTAAAAGCTATGGATAATGAGGTTTTCCTTTTTTATCCATTCTTACAATAAGACTTTTGTTTAAGTATTTCATCTATTCGT
Organism: Hystrix cristata; assembly: GCA_004026905.1. Lineage (NCBI taxonomy): Eukaryota > Metazoa > Chordata > Mammalia > Rodentia > Hystricidae > Hystrix > Hystrix cristata. Next base: position 64,473 of record PVJO010008014.1, on the reverse strand, counting down.
TTATATATTTAATCAATAAGACTTTTGTTTAAGTATGTGTATTATTCCTACCATCTTTGTCTGTTTTCATATGCTATATGTCTCTGTTTAGCTCCTTTGTTTTATATTTCTTTTGTACTTTGATGCCTTCACATTCTGATATTTAATGTTTTTATCAATCTATTTTTCCTTCTGGATACTTTACCAGAAATTTTTTGTTTTTGTTTTTCTGTTACTTGTTAATCTGGCAAGTACAAAATGTATCCTGGCTTATTGAGTCTAATGAAAATTATTACTTTGACCACTTTCCTGATAACATTAGGACCTTGCCACATTTTAACTTCATTTATCACCTGCTGCCTACCATTTGTGTTGTCATGTATTTCAATTGTGTGTACCACAGATATTGTAATAATTTTTTGGAGACAGTTTATTTTGATTTATCCTATGTGCTTAACATTTTCATTACTTGTTATATCCTCCTAATTTGCTTGAATTTAATTTCTTCCCTCTGGAGACCGGTTTTCTTCTACCCGAATAACTACCTTTATTATTACTATTTTTTTAATCATTTGTCTGCTGGCCACAGATTTTCTCAACTTTCACTTATTGTGCTCTCATTTTGGTGAATGTGTCTCAGCATAAGAGTGAAGTTATATTACTAATCCTCTCTCTGTCCTCCTACTGTAACTATAGAAACAGCCCACCTGTAGGACGTTTTGATTCTATATAGCAGGTACGTTTCGTAGTGTCACTTTCTTGTTGGGCATGGTTGGAGAGGGAATAAAAGAGACCGATTATTGATGTTTTGGCCTTGTAGTATATTAGATCTTAGGAAATTGGAATGGATATTTTTCTACAGCCAAACACCTTACTCTTCTGTTGTAAAAGGACAAGAAATAAGTTGGAAAGTGATCAGCAGGGCAGTTTTACTTCAGCAAGATGACTCCACATGGAAATGTGAGGAATGGGAGTGACTCTTTCTCTCTCTTGTGCCATTTTTTGCAATATTCTTAGCTTTGAGTTCTCTTATTTGTCTGACATCTTAAGTCAGTGGGAGTCCTGCTTCTATTTGCATGAGTAGTTTCCTCTACTATTAACAATTGCTCTCCTGGGGATCCTCCTTATACTACTGGTTGTGGTATAAATTTGCTTCCAGAAATCTCAAAAATGGATTAGAATAGCATACTGATTAAGTCTTATCAAAACTGTACTGTAGTTAGGGATAAAATTTACTCCTTCTTCAATTATTGCAAAAGTCACAGACATGTAGTCCCGTATTGCTCAACCTAGCTTGTAAACATATTAAGTTATATCAAGGATTTAATGCGGACTAACCAGTCAGTGGCTCAAGGTTTTATGTATATTCAACCTTAGTATAAATTTTCCAGAGAGAAAGAATAAATGGCATGTTTAAGTCCTTACAATTTGTAGTCCGAATCTTTAAACTACCAAGTTAAGAGTTTCTTTCAAACTTTGCTTAAGGCCAGCTTCTTTTTCTGTTTTGCTGCAGCAGGAATGACTTTGGAAGGTGGATGCAGCATTCAGTAGGTCTGGCACCAGCACTTTGAAGCCAGGACCTTACCAGTGCTTTATGACAGGCAACTGTTTTTTGAGGTTTTGATCCTCTTGTTTGTAAATTACACCGATCGACATTTATATTGAGAACAAACGTAGTAAAAAGTTGTTCTTCCCCCATACCTAAAAAGCCAATCTAGTCCAAAAACTTTTTTGTCTATAATTAAATTCTTCTTTCAGCTATGCTTGCTTAGATAAAAGTTGCACATTTGTACTTCAAGGTCAGTTGCTGCAGACCATACACTAATGCCTTAGCACCTTGAATTTCCCAACCACCCCACCTCATTATAAATAACCTTAGCAACAGATACTAGCCGTATTTAGCTGCTGCGTGTTCACCATCCAGGTCCCGTGGAACCAAGATTGCTGCAGTCTAAATGTTTATGTGCTTGTCAAATAAATTAATTGTCACCGCTCCATACCAACTACCAAACTGAAAAAACAGATATTGGAATTTGAGGCATAAATTACACCCATTCTTCCTTTACTACCAAACTGAGGCAGTGGTAAAGGTATCAGAGTTCATTACAATAAAATTGGGGAAAATGGTTAGAAAATGACTGAGAAAATGGTATTTTTACTCTTTTTCTCCCACCTACTCATCGTTCTGCTTCTTGAGACAAGTTACTCAGAGAAAATATAGGTCTATCCACATCATTATTTCTTCTTGGTACTGGGCAGAGAGGAGAGAGATTTATTCACCACTGGTTGGAATCTATTAATCTGTTGTTGTTACAAAAACTGGAGCAATGACTTTTACTCGAACTTGGAGATTCCCATCCTCTGGAGATGCGTAAGTAGGAGATGGACAAGAGGCCGGTGGCATTATAGCAGTGGCAAACCTGTGGCGTGCGTGCTGCAGCTGGCTGTTTGTTATCATTGAAAGCTCTAAAAAGTTCGCCATCTCTGCTCTAGGAAATCACTCCACACAAAAACATGGGAAAGAGAGAAGTAGCAGTTAACTCTCAGGATTAACTTTAAAATATGAATAATAACTCCACAAATTCACCACTAGTCGAAATGTTTATATTTGGAAAGTGCATCAGTATTTTATGGAAATGTCCTCTGTAATTCATAATTGCGGAACAGCTATTGTTCATACTTCTTAGGAAGCGGTAGAGTGCTACCTAACATGCAGACAATTTTTCTGAAGATGTGGTGAGAAGAACTGAGGAGCAGGGAAACTGGAGTTGTTTGTGGTGAAGAATAACAGGATCAGGGAAAGAAACCTACACAGTAATGGCTTTCTTCAAAAACTCTAAGAGCTGTCATATGAAAGAGGCACTTAATTTATTCTGTGTAACTCGAAAAAGCAGAATTAGGGCAACACGAGTGAAGGTTCAGGGAAGTATACTTAAATTGACTGTTGGAGTTTTTATTTTTTAAACTTGGCCTGATAGCAAATGGAATGGCACACACAAAATACTCATCTTGAATCATTTGATGTCTATGGGCAAAAGTGAGGTAAATCTGAAGTCAGAGAAGATAAAGTAGAAAGTAAGCCGTCAGCTGGATCACTCATGAGTCCTCTGACTGACAGCCATGTCACGAGTTTGTCATAGTAACTTGGGTGTTGTACTGCTTATGGGATACTGTCACAGAGAAACTCATCTGGGTATCTGTAGTCTCTATGTATCTACTCACTGAGGCTAATTTTGCTCTTGATCTTGAATGATAATTTGGGGCAACATCAAGAGTTCTCTGTTCACTTTTAGTAATTACAAAGATGTATAGTAACTTTAAATTGAAGGACAAAGTCCCGATTCCCCAAAATAAAATATTTGCTTCCATGTTACAAACTCCAAATGTGATATAAGGTTGAGTCATTCTACTTTTCCTGTTACTGAGGTCTATTGTAAGTAGGAAAGCTTCTGCTGGAGAAAGATACTGGCTATGATTCCTTTAGTCCACTTCTACCTATCAGTCCTTACCTTATAAATCAAGATTTCTGACCTCTTTGGGATAAAATTTGGGGAGGTAATGAGCTAAAGAGAGCTGATAGAGTGGCACCCATCTAGTTTGGGCACTTTTTAGATTGGGCTTATCTCACGGGAACATTCTTTATCTTGTGTGATTCTCATTTGTAGTACTCTTGAGGATGATAAAATCATCTTCAGTTTGCTTTGCACTCCTTCCTCAGCTCCTGGGATCTGAAGATGACTTTAGCATCTCCCTTTTGACGTCTGTTCTACCCTTTAAGTGCCTGATGGGTAGTACAGTCTGTAATAAGTCCACCACCAGCTTTCTCTCTGATAGGCTTTTAGACCATATATGAACTTCGGGAAATATTAATGGATCCTTTGTTTCAACAGATTCTGAGAGTGCAGTTACTTATAAGCTGCGGCCCTCTAGTGTGCGATCACAAACTCATTGGGCCAGCCCCCCAGTGAATAGCTCAGTGGTCTCCAAAAGTATAAGAAGCTCTCTATCCAGGCAGTATCCCCAAATCTCCTGAAGGTCAGTGGTGACCAGAATTCCACACTTTCCAAAAGGAGCATCATATATAGTTCTCTTGCAAGTCTCACTCTTGGCCCTTTTATACCTATAATGGAGGTATAAGATCTCTTATATCAAGAGTCTCATATTCATTTTTCTTTTTCTTTTTTTCTTTTTTTTTTTTTTTTTTGGTGCTGGGGATTGAACTCAGGACCTTGTGCTTGCTAGGCAAGCACTCTAATCACTGAGGTAAATCTCCAGCCCCAACATTTTTCACACACTTAGTTTCAAAATTCTCATAAAGCAAGACAGTATCACAAATACTTTTACTATGTAATATTGACTGTCACAGGATCCAAGTCAAAAAATGTAATACCATGTTGTGTAATTGACTGGAAAACGTTTATTGAACCTTGGATAAGTAGAGTTAACCCAAAGAATATTTGGGTTGAAATAGTACCTATTAATAAAAGAAATAAACAGATTATCTGATATTACTAGAGATAATTGATCTTCAAATTAATGATGAGAGCAATATAGACAGTTCGTATCTCCCCCTTCACAGCAAAGTTTTTCAGCTTCCTAATAGATTCCACATTGGTAACCCTTCAACATGTCTTAAACTCAGCCTGTCCAAAAAATTACCTCATTCACTCTTAACCCCTAGAAGCATGTTCCTTTTCCTAGAATCTTTGTATTAATAGCACCAACAACTACTCTAATTCCTAAGCTAGAACATTTATTGTGATGGCTTTAAATTCTTAGAATGGAGGTGGGAAGCCATGGGAGAAAATTCATTGTTTTAGGATGATGCCCTCCGGATGTATTGGTGGCAATTTTCTTAATGTCAATCCTAGACTGAGAAAGTAGAATATTGCATTGCTACTTCGCGAATTTCCAGTTGCCAGGTAACCAGTTTTTACAGGATAATCAACATTGTTTTTTTACAGACCTAAGTCAGCAGCCAGTAGGGGGCAAAATGGTCTCCTTTATATGTTATTGAAATTTTTTATCTCAACATTTCTTCTAAATGTATGACATGCAAATATATGTGTATGCAATGTGCTGGAGCAACTTACATCAAAAAATTCTACCCAGCTACATATGCATTTTCCATTCTATGGAGAATGAAGCAGGAGAATAACACTATTTTCATTTTTATGAAGCCATGTGTAGGGTCAGTGGACTAATAAATGAAATTTGAATTATTCATCAGACTGCGTGTCATTCTGATATTTAACATCAATGCTGATGGAATACTAGAAATGTTTCAATTCTCACCAAACCAATATAACTTCTTTTTCTTTCATTTTTAACCATTTACTTTTACTTGGGATTTTGAATTCTGGGTAAGTTTCCATACATTGCCCTAACAACCATAACACCCATTAATAATTTATAGGTCTGAAGTGAAGGAACATTCCACATACAGTATAATCTCACAGAAAAACCTCAGATTTTTCATTTATGTTAGTGAATTTAGGCAGAAGCCAACTTACGAATTTTCTGTATTATAAGAGTTTCTCTGAGTTCTTGGAATCTGTTAGGCAGGATGAGTAGAATTTTGTTATACTTTTAACAAACAGGAATATTTATTTAATGCCTATTTCTTATTTTTAATACAAATCAATGTAGAAAAAACGGAATTCACTTTGAAAGGTAAATTATTGTTGTAATTTTTCCATTCCTCTACTTTTCTTCTCTCTTCACCCCCACAGATATATTTCTCTTCTGTTTTTCTTTGGACTTTTTGAAATTACCTGTAATGAATACCCAGTGTTTGCTTAGAAATTCTTTTTTTTTTCCTCATGTTGTATTAAGGCATCAAATTAAAAAGAATATTGATGGCAGTGGGAAGATTCATTCCTGAGCAACCGCAATATTAGTTTACCTGTTAACTTTGCTTTTGAAAGCTACTTTCAAAGATAGCTGCAAAAGAAAATCTTCTAATTTGGTGAATTACTGAGAACATAAGTAGAGTAGAGAGAGATCCCTTATGTTATAGACCGGGATTAACTTCATAATACCTCATATTAACCATGGTAACCAACATTTACTGGCGTATACTATGTATTTCAAGGATTTTTACTTTTGTATTTTCACAATTAGTGAGATAAGATCTATAATATCTCTCTTACATATGAAGAGGTGTCAGAGACACAGAGAAGATAAGTAACTTGCCAAATGTCACACAGGTGCTAAAGAAGGAGCTAGATTTCAACTCTGTCTTCAGAGATTTCATTAAATGTGGGTGTCTCTTCATGCCTGAGCATGGCAGTGTCCTGTGAATCATAGAGTGATGCAATCATTTCCTTTCCAATTAAATAATGTTAATAATATGTATTTTGGGTGTCCTTCAGCACATAAATTGGAATATTTTCCAATTTGAGGATGAGCAATATGCACACAAATACCACTTTTGTGTATTCAAAGACCTAAGATCTATGTTCACTGGAGGCAGAATTTAATAGTTTATATTGTTCCAGAGATCCCCAAAAGATTTAAATGCAGTTGGTTTTCAGAAAAGCTTCTGGGAACAATAATTTTGGAGCAAATCTATGAAAAAATATGCCCATATCTACACAATAACACATAAGATTTGGCAAGGAACCAAATGGCACAGATGGATGTGGGTGGTAATTAGTTCAACTGAAGCTACCCTATAAAATGTTTCATCACACTGTTGGTTCCAAAGCAGTGTGTCTTGTCCCTGGAGAGTAGCAGTGTTGACTGCCAATTTTCTAGTAGCTGAGCTCAGTCACCAGGATGGTGTGCTGTTCACAATGGGCACTCGATAAATGGCAAAAATAAACACAAATGCAACCTCATCCTGTGGAGGTGCTTTAGGTGCATTAGCTCTCTTAATCGTCTCGTCTTTCCTGAGTTAGATTACTACCCATGCTCATTTTTCTCACTAGTGAACTGAAAACAGAGATGTTCAGAGCAAGTAATAAATGAAAGCACCGGATGAATTTGACTCCTTATGAGCTCCAACTGATAACTTGAAAGAAGCAATCACTGTGTTTATCTATCCTCTGCCACTCCAAAGTTGAAGATGGGCTTTATGTTACTGCAGTTTTAGGACATGATGATCTTGATTTAAGAACTTCCCTTCCTGATAGGCTTTTTTCTCTCTCTCTTTCCTCTCTCTCCTTCCTTCTTTCTTTCACTTCTCTACATTTTTCCTTTTCTTTCATTCCTTGTTCCCTTCTTTCTTCCTTTTTTATATCAAATCATACATTATTTAATGAATAGAAAGGCAGTGAACTATTATCTGAATACTTCAGAAATATATTTAGAAATATTTAACATAAACATGGCAAGTTAAATATTATCATATTCTTTCAATCACTTTTTGAGACAAATATCCATTTATTTAAGCAAAATTTTCCATACTTGACTATCTGTGTACCACCTCAGGTGGTTCAAGGTTGGAGAAAGTACTTGGACTTGATAAATATTTTAACTTGCCCAAAGGCTGTTATGGGCTGTCCACCTGTTGTATTTTCAGTATTACAAAGGAAATAATGACTGACAAGTAAAAATTTTCACTGCTTTATAGGGAAATGATAAAATGTACTTTTAAGTTTCAAGTAATTTGGGATTTCTAAAGCCATCTGAGAATAACATCCTGGAGCGACACCAGCCATACTCCCCATGATGATCACTCTGAGTGTGGCCCTCCCATCATCCTCCAGGGCAGACTTGCTGCTGTTGTCTTTGTATCCTTCATATGGAAAGTTGTAGGCTAGCGTACTCTAGGTGGCCAGTGGTCAGTGAAGGATGTACAGTGGTTTCTTGGTTCATGAACTTAGTTTGTTCTGTGACTCTGTGGCAGATGGCCTGTTTGTCACCTGATGAGGAGTTCTCAAACCAAAGGAAAATTTTCCTGAATGCTTCTGTTTGTGAACCAAATTTGGTTGTGAACTGAGATACTACAGTATTTCCTGGAATAAATGAATAAATTTACCCAAATTTCCAAGCAATCGTATAGAAGCATTGTAACTATTCCTAAAATTTAAAGACTCAGCATTTTTCATATAGGCTAATGAATGTTAAATTATAGTGATATATGTCCCCAGATTTAGGGGAAAAATCTAAGAATCTTCAAGCATTTATTTTAAATTATTACTATATTATACAACACTATGCACAAATTTTTCTAGTTAAACATTAAATCAAAAAATTTAGAAACTAATTTAGAAAACTAAATAGAAACAGAAAAGCTAAATCATAACATTTGAGATAACAATATTTATTTAGTGTCACAGATTTTTTTTCCTACCACAACCAAGGTAACAATTTGATTTATAATTAAAATATGTTGTTGAGTTTCATGTTTTATTGTTCCCTTAATTCTTTTGACTCCAAATATAATTAAGCATATTTTACATAGTTGTCTTTATTTTAAGTACTTTTCTTTTCAATGATGGTATTTTAAGTACCGAACAATGATTGTAATGAATCTATCAATTTGATGGTGTATCACAAAATGGAAAGTTCTTTTTATGTGTATTTACTGATAACTTTTTTTTTCTTTTTGCAGTAGTGGGGACTGAACTCAGAGCCTTGTACCTGCTAGCTAAGTGCTCTACTACTGAGCAACACCTCCAGCCTTTTTATTTTATTTTGAGACAAGATCTTATTCTGTTGCCCAAGCTATCCTTGAATGTGTGATTCTCCATCCATAGCCTCCTGAGTTGCTGGGATTATAAGCATGTACCACTGTGTTCAATTACTGATGACTTTAACTAATACCCATGATAGGAGCCGTACCTTTGGTGCATACTCTATATGTAACACTATTGTGTGCTACATGAAAATCAAAATTTGAAGTACTTTTTAGCATTTTAATAACTACAAAATCTTTTGTTATACACACTATTTTTGCATTAGTTTTCACTTGGCACAAGCTCATTACTTAAAAATACATCTCTCTTCTTTTATGTGCCCTCCACTATGAAAATAGTACCCAGGTTTTTCTTGATTGCGACAGTCTTATGATATCCAGTATAAGTCTTATTTTATTAAAAAGTCTTAAGAAACTAAAGCCTTAGTCTGTGAAAAATATTTTTCAGTTGTAAATTATAACAGCAAAAGAGAATTTTATTTTTTTAATTGGTAAAAGAACAACATGAGTATGAGTTTGTACCTGGAACAATTGTTATTTTGACATTAGAAACATAAATTCAATAAGATGCCAAGGTAACTCTTTGTTAAAAGATTGTCCTTAATATGCTAAAAATACGTATAAAATAATTACAAAAACTTTCTTCTTTTAGATATCTCAGATATCTGACAATTTATCTCTCTTTAAAACTCATTTGGTTTGGACATTTTTGGCTGTCTTGTCTCCCTGTTTGCAGCTTTAGCCCCTTTAAGGTATTTTAGATTAAGACCTAAATAAGTTAATGTGTGTATTTGTTCAATTCATTGCCCTATTAAAAATTTTACAGTAGCTCCCTTTGCCTAAAACATAAATTCCAAATTCTTTGAATGACTCACAGGATAATGATTTAGCTGTATTTCTTTAACCCCACGTTCCATTCACACCCTTTTAGGGGACCTATGTGTCCTGTTCCTAAAATGCTTGCTGATTTTTAACAGTTCCATTCTTTTCAATGTACTGTTCCTTCTACTGGAAATACCTCTTCCTTTCTCACATATTCACTTCCTACTCTACATCTTTGGAAAGTTGTCCTTTGAAATTCTTATCTGTCTTTTTTCTGGAGATTTTTTCCCTTTGCATTTCCCTATCCTCAGGGAGTTAGGCTGTCTTTGTGCTCCAGCCCTGCCCTGAGCGTGCTAGCCTGCTAGCCTGCCCTGAAGTGTATAGTATTAGTTCATGTTTGTGCCTTTCTGCAGAAACAAACTTCCTAATGGATAGTTAATTTGTAGCCACAGAATTTAAGAATTATTTTAGGTCAGTGTTTACAAAGAAATAGCATTAACAGCCTCCTCATCTAGCAGAGAAACTTCAGTAAGGGATATTTGGTAATTGTATCCTTACATCTTTATTAATTTCCTCCTTTTGTATAACTTAGTGTTTCCATTTTGCCATGACTGATCAAATAAGGTGTCTATTAATAGCAAATAAGCTGTCTATTAATAGCAGACTAAATATTCAATCTACATTTAGACTCAAATGTATGGTTTTCTCTAACTCTCCATGTTATCTAAAACTTGGTTACTCACATGCTGTTTAAGATTATTTTAATGATGAAGTGATCTGATATAACAGAGTACATAACATTAAATACAGTTAATTATAGTTGATAATAAATGTATAATAACATTTATATGTAAATATAGAAATGAAAGAAAAAAATCACTCAAATAGCAAATCCTAATTTTTTTTTTTTTTTGAGACAGGGTCTTGGCTGTGTAGTTCAGGCTGACTTTGATAGTCCAGGTTGGCCTTGAACTCAGTGATCCTCCTGCTTCAGCTTCCCGAGTGCTGGGATTACAGGTGTGTGCCACTACAACTGGCTGCAAATCCTGATTTAAAACAGCAAAACAACCTTATCAAATGGTGTAGAAATATATTTTTTTTTCTTCTTTGGCATTTCCATTTTACCCTAATAACAACTGAATAATCAAACCATGGGTTTATTTTATGTGACTGACTTTATGAAGTTTTTCCATTTTTTTGCCCTACTTTTCTCCCCTATGCTAGGCTCCCACTATTTTGGATTCTTCACATAGAATAGTCTGTAGTCATAAAATTCACAAGTAATTGGTAACACTAGTGTCTCTTGTCCTCTACTATTGGAACAAATGTAACAGATCCCTAGTGACTTGTGCTATTAAATATGCTTTGTACATTCTTCTGTACCTGAATCTAAGGTACATTTAGAATGTATCCTATATCCTGTATAAGCCACCCCCCCACTTCTTGTATTAAGAAGTGTCATTTGGAATCCTGGATGAATCATCTGTCATTGCTGAGTGGCAAGATAATGGTCTTATGTTAGTAAAGAGAGAGACATAAATGATGTGTTGCAAAGTAATAGCAGAAGATTGCTTAACAGGTACATGAAAATGGCACTAATGCTTACAGAGGAAAATGCAACAGCAGTCTGTTAGGACACAGTGCTACTTGTGGAATGCACAGATGCTCCTGCAGTTCCTGTTTTAATTCTCTATGAATACTGTATGTCTATGCATTTGTGTGGGATCCATAACCATAGTATTATAATAGTCTCTGAGTTTTCTACTCCGATTCACACCAATTATCCCATTTATTTCATATAAAATTTCTGTGCTGTTAGTATCCATGGAAAAGGAGTTTGAATGTGAGAAACCGAGGAGCATGTGCAGGAATCACATGGGTAAATAATGGTGGGTAGATTGACCATATCCAGCTCTATGTTTCTTATCTACTATTAACAAGCTGCATTTACCATATAACAATCTGTTCTTCATACAAACACGTTTGGAATACATAAACTTATAAATGTACCGAGTCGTAGTTTTTCAAATGTTAATATAAAGCATTTTTTTGTTGTTCCTAGAAAGGTTTGCAGTTTGATATTTCCTGAAGACCAGGGTGCTTTGCTCTCTTGCAAGAGTATTATTGGACTGCAGGGAAGAGCAATTTTCAATACTATGTTTTTAGATTGATAACATAATACTCAAATGAGCTTAATGCTCTATAAATGAATGCTTTTTGGTGATAGAGATGGTGAAACCATTGTATAGTATATTAAGACGTAATATCATCTTTGTATTTGTCCAAAGTAAACCACACTTTTTTTTTGTTTTCAAGGTATTTATTTTCTCTTTCAAATTTTATTTTTGTGTTTTAATGGAGTTTGATAAACAGCTATTCATGTGTGTTATGTACAATGTGTTAAGCTATCCTTTTGGGACCTTATAAGAAAGACTAGAATCAAGAGGTTTATAATCCAGTAAAATATGTTGGTGCATAAACTATACAATACTAAGCCAGAGGAAATAAGATTATTTACATTTTTCATTTGTAACTCTACCAAATTAAAAATACTGCATTACAATGTACAGAAGAGCTATAAAGCATTTGATCAATTTTGTCCTGTGGGTGAAAGTTTAATAGTATACTATATTTGGACATACTAAGCAACACAAGTTCAAGGTTAGTATAAAAAGTAAATTTATTTAACGCTGAAGCCAAACTCAGTATTTCACATCTGTTCACATGAAATATACATCAGCACTTCTCAGAATTTGGTAATTCTTTGTTGTTATTAGGAATATGTAGTTTTTGCATACTTCATCCTTCCAGCTGTTTATCATCTGTCATCTATAGATTATTTTGAATGTTATGTGGAGAGCGAGATGTAATTATATGATTCTCTCTGGTTTGGTTTTGATGGAAATGATAACATAAAACGGAAACAAAATATTAACATCAAATTTCCTTGTAACATAGTGTGATCAAACTCAGAGAAAGGAAATTTAAAGATTATGCACAAATGGACATTACTTTAGCAAGCTTCTTAAAATCAATAGCTAATTTTTCTGTGCTGTTTGCATTCCATCATATAACCTTGCTTTCATGCAGCAAACCTTTGTTAAGTATGAGGTAACAAAGACACAAAACTCAGTAAAAGCCGTTTTCTGTCCCTCAGAAATTCTTTAGCCATGATTGAAAGCAGACAAATGCATATGTGCACCATGGTATGAAGATGGCTGTACTGGAGGTGCTGTACAGGGAGGTGGGGTGCTGCCCAGAAAACAGTCAGTCAACTTGCAGATGTGGTATGGAAGGGCAGACTGAGGGATAATATAGATTTCTTTACTGGAAGGAAAAAAGGTAGCTTTAAATAGAATTTGAAAAACTGATTTCAATGGTGGAGATAGGGAAAAGTGTTTTAGCATGGAAAGTAAGCACATCCACTAATATGGACATTGTGTTATGGGAGAAAAACTTAAACAGTTACTTTTATATTAATCAACTTTCTATGTGTTTGTGGATACAGAAAATTTTTATTACACTCTATAAAAATTATCTGATTTTCCCCATAATCTAAAAAAAAAAAAAATCAAGGAAAAACACAATTTAGTAGGATTCTTTTTGATTCGTAATGATCTGTAGAAGAATTCTTGCAGGTTTTTTTTAATTGGAAGTGATGATAGGTGAGAGATAGGGAAGAACATTTTTCTCTATTACAAGACAATCATGGTAATGCATCCCTTCAAAAACATCTGATCTCTGAATGTTCTACACTTTAGAAAAAGTCTGTGTGTCAAGCGAGTCTAAGGAATATTTTCTAAATAATCACATGGATGTTTCTAAAGCCATATTATCTTAGTCTGTATTTTTTTGGGATATGTTGTATCTCTTTTTGTTAAGCAGTAGAACCAAATTCAAATCCAGATTTTGCCACTCTCAGTTAAAACATGAGCAAGTTGTTAAAGCTGCTGAGCCTCATTTTCTTCATATGTAGTTTGAAGGAATTGTGTGATTCTACAGACTTATTTTTTAGGACAAAATGAGGGTTTTCTTACCATGCTTAGATAGATAATACGTGAACAATTTTTTCTGAGAAATGAGCTTTTTATTTCAAATAATTTGTTGTATGTTCATTTAATGAAATGTATGTTCATTTAAACAGATGTATAGTTGAAAGTGAGTAGGCTATAGAATATCAGGCATCCATCAAAATTTCACCCAGTGAGCCTTAAAAACATTTGCATCACGATATAGGAGATGACTAGTGGTAAAACTAATCTATGGATAGTCTTTTTTCAAAAATTTCAGGAATGCTCTTTTCTCCCCCATTGTACTCAGGATGGTATTTGTGTATCTGAAACACTTCAGATTTATTTATTCTAAAACTTGTGCTTGGAATATTATAAATTTGGCCTTTTTATTTTTGAGGGATGAGGTTTTTCATTTTATTTTTATTAGTACATATTAATAATAATATGTTAGCAAAATGATGAGTATCAGTGTAGTGTTTTTTTTTTTTTTTTTTTTTTTTTGGTGCCAGGAATTGAACTTGGGGCCTTCCGTTTGCTAAGCAAGCACTGTAACCACTGAGCTAAATCCCCAGCCCCCAGTGTGACTTTTCACACATGCATATAACATATTTTGAACATATCCATCCCCCTACTATCCTCTCTTACATCTCTTTCCCCTCCCTCTTATTTTCTTCCTTTTGTCAAATAATAGTCCCCTTTCAACTTTTTTTTAAATCCCCTTTCTACTTTTTATGTCATATTTGGCTTTAAAAAACAACCTGACAATTAATTGAATATAATCGTATTCAATGAGCGCATAATTTTAGTTGCAAAACGTTTGTAAATAGCATGTGCCATTTGATTTAAGGATTGTATAAGGTACTGTACTAAACATCAGACTTCTGAGCCCACCTCTTCTATTTGGTGTGTGAGTGATTTTTAAGAGACTGTGCATTCAGATCTCCTGCTACAGGTTAATTGATTGAGCTTCCAGCTACTACCTCTCTGGATCAACTGACTACTGTGTCACTTTGTGGTCCTGCTTCCTGTGAGCTGTTCTCGGCCAGTGACTGAGCAGGGTAGAGGAACTAAGGTGGGCCCTTCCAGCCCCAGACAGGGCTTGCTCTTGGAATGAAGATCTTTAGCTCATTGACATCGCATCATCTGGCAGAATATTTCTTGCAACTATACTTTAGTACAATAGTCTTTCTACTTAATCCTGTCCCTCCAGTCTCTTTCTGTGAGTGTCAGATCTGCATTACAGCCTGGAGTCACTGCCCACTTCTGCTCTCTCTGCTGATAAATCTCTTGAAGCTCTAATCCCAACTTGGAGTCTGCTTTTTGGTGGGCCATATAATCTCTTTTAGCTTCACTTTCGTTATCTGTAGTTGAGAATATACTACCTCACCAGCTTACTATCAAGACCAAAAAATGTATAATAAAATCACTGAAGGTTATAAATCATTGTAGATTATTATAAATTAGTTTCACAACTTCTTTTCTCTAGAAGAAACTGTTCTTTCAATCAGTTTCCTTTTTTGCTTTCTTACAGCTAAGAATTTTTGTGGTCCTAGTTACCATATGAAAGTTCAGTCTCAATTCATCTGTTTCTGTATCTTGAATTAAGGATATATTAGACCCAACTTTGCTGTATTCTGAGATTCTATTCATGACAGAGAAAAATTCATCATAGACAGGTATGTCTTGGAAACCATCCAAGAGGATTAGCTACTGAAATTTCAAAATGACCTCCTTATAAATAAACCTCCCTGGAAGTTGTCCTCACAGTAGTAAGCCCAGCAGTAGGGCAATTTGGAGCATTATAATATTTTGGGAGAATTGTACACTATGTGCATTTGTTTTAGATATGTATGTGTAAGAGATACAAGAAGGAGAAATAGTCACTTCTTCACATTCCTAATTATTTTGTTACATGGTATAAATTTCACAAATTAATTTATTTGAGAAAACAGTCTTTTCCAGGCTTCTTTTAGGGCTGAAATGAGGCCAGGAGCAGAAAGACTAATGTTGACTTTGAGAAGATAAGGTTAATTTAGTTCTCATAATGCTCTGTCTCACTGCATAACCTGCATTAGATAGCCCTATAATACACACATATAGCAGCATAGAAAACAAAACTGTGGCAAAACACCTGTGTTTATTTTAAGCCTTGCCCTCAATTTTATGTACAACCTTGGGTGAATCACTTAATTGCTCTTCATTTTAGATTTATTTTTAGTTGAGCATATAACTTCTTCAATATGTGATAGTATTTTCTAGCTTACAGAGTGTTATATAATTATAAATTGATGACAGTAATGGGAAGAAAGCATTTTTTTCTTCATAATCAACTGTCCTAATTTTAGATTCTTTCAGTAAGTAGAAACGTGAGTACAGCCACTAATACTTCATTGGTGCAGTAGCTAATCATAATAGAGAGAATGTGGCACTGAGTCAAGCAGGCCCTGAGTCAAATATAGGCTTTCACATTTTCTACTGATCTGAGCTAGTCACATGACTTTTGGAGGCATTAGATAATATTACATCCCTTTATAAGGTTTGGTATGAAGAACAAATGAGATAAATAAGATAACTGTGCATAAACATTGGGCAGTGCAGCACTTTTCTACTCCTTCTCATTTCAGTGATCATCAATGAAGGCCTTTGTTGGATCCTTGCTCATTCTTATCCTTGTTCCTAGCATGTTGGTATCACAGTGAAAGAGGCCTCAGTGTATACAGACTTGAAATATTATCTAAAAAGGTTGAAATTAACTGATGTTAAAACAGCTTTCAAATCACTGGGAGTCTCAATACCTGGTTTAACATTTTGTTTGAGACACTAGCTGTTTTACTTCAGGTAGCCTGCTCAAAATCTCTGTTTTTCAATTTCATCATGACTAAAATATTTAGTCATAATTTTATATAGATTTTGGAGAGTTAGACAATGTGACATACAGTAGATGCTTAATATGAAGGACAAAGTCAACAGTTAATAATTTTTGGTAGGAATATAATCCAGAAAAAGATGAAATTTCTTATTAAGCTTAGAGAGTAAATATAATCAGGTAGATATATGTAAACTATCTTTACTTATAGTAGTTAAGAGATAATTGGGAGAAAAATTGATAAACAGAAGCAATTTCTTCAATTAAAAGACAAGTGTTGGGCAGGGATAGTGAAGTGAAAATGACTGCACATCATTGCAAAAATGTATGGCAATGACAAGTTCATCCCAAGTGAGCTTTGAGTCAGTAGATGACTTCAACACTTTTATCTCTTACATAGAGCTTCTCAACTCTGGAAAGCAGTATCTGCTTACTTGACAAAGGTCACAGAAATCTAAAGGGCTTCTCTAAGAGTTTGTGCTATGCTTGGAATCAGTCCTCCTTTCTCAATGAAAATTTTCCGATTAGCTGTAATCTGTACTTCTCTTCTTTTACTTGCATACTTTATTGATTACTTATCTTCCTTCACTAGATTAGTTCTGCATCTCAAGAGGGAAGAGATTTAATCTGTTTTGTTTACTGCTTTAATAGCAGTTTCCAGAACTTGTCCAACTCTGAGGAGTTTTTAGTGAATACTTACTGAATGAATGGATGAACCCAAAGTATATTTTATTTGATCAGAAGAACATTCTTTAAAAAATCTTGCCATTCCTCTGTAATGTCAGAGAGCAGTAATGTTTAATACTGTGTGGTTATGAGTTAAACAAAAAACGAATGGAGGTTGTTTGACCTAATGTCTGTGAAATACCATGATTATCACATTGCAAACGTATTCCAATTCTGTGGTGAACAAAATATGAAAAGATAGTTTTAAATAACAAGATGGGAGGAATCACTTCGAGGCATATAGATAGACAACATGGGGTGTCTAAACTGAAAATGTCTTTACTCCAGCCCTGGAAGATGGTTTACACCTTCTATTGATAGATATGTTTTTGGCAGGGTCCCGCCTGGAAGCAGGGTTATGTACTTGAATACCACATGAGCTCACAAGCCTAAGGCTCCTTGCCCTGTAAGTCTGAGAATTAACACATCTCTTTGAACAAACTTGTTTGATAGTGTGTGAAAGAAAACAGACCTAAATAGTAGTTTGGTAAAATTTGATGGGTTGGGAGAATTTTTTTTGCTTAATAAAAAGATTTCAAAAAAAATCTTCAGAGTAGACGATCAGTTATATCCACAGACAAATTGTTTGACAAATATGATCTAAAGAATGACCCATTCTTTTCTACATCTCCCAGTTTAACCACTCAGGCATTTAAGTCTTAACATGTGTAATGATTTAAAGGAGCAATGACTGGGAGTGAAACAGAATTTCCAAAGGAAATGGGGATTTTTGCCATAATTGTGGCATTTATGGTGACAGAGATTTAGACATATATTTAACCTAGTCTGAATATGGATTTTGCAAGGATTTGAATTGACTGAACTTTCAGAGAGAAAATCTGCAATCTGTGCACCTTCAAAGGACAGAGTTGCTCCATAATCTCAGAAGCTTTAAAGTCTTTTCCAGAATGGAGTTGCCTCTTAGCCTGCTCGTCCTATGCAGGCTTCATCTCGGCATTCAGGAGAAATTCCAAGTGATAGAGAGGTTATTGTGATCATTTTTTCTTCTATGTTCTAGTTTCAAAACACTTTTTAAGAGCATCTAAATAAATCTGGCCCAAGGGCCACATTACATCTTATAATTGAGATATCCTAGAGTGATCAGACCCAGGAATATTCTAAAAACGGTCTCCCATTTGAATTCTAATTTAGTGTGCTGCTGTAGACACCAGCTTTGGGTGAGCCAGCTCAGCATGTGTCCCTACTATTTAATGTCAGCCTATGACTATTCTTAGCCTTGACACCTTCAAACGGTTTTACCAGAATGAACAGATTTCTCTATCCCATCACATTTTCTATCCATTGAGTTGCAGATGGAAGAGGATAAAAAGGATACATATATGAAAGGGAACTGGTACACGTTTCCTCCACCCTCATGAGCTAATCTCAGCAACTGAGCTGGTGTCGGTTGCTTGTGAAAATAGGTTTTTATTTTTCATTTTTCTTGCTATGCTGGGTTCTGAGAAGATGAAACATAGGAATGACAATGATGTATCACTGCAAGCTTTGATTCTTTAGTTATCCAAGTTGGCAGATAGTTAACATCAAGGAAATACTTTCTGGGTAACAAGGAAGGACAACTATAAAGAGATCAAAGTAAATAGGTACTGACTTTTATTTGTTTCTTTCTCTTTTTCCTCTCTCCCTCTCTTTCCTTCTTCCTCTCTCTTTCCTTTCTTCCTTCCTTCCTTCCTTCCTTCCTTCCTTCCTTCCTTCCTTTCTTTCTTTCTTTCTTTCTTTCTTTCTTTCTTTCTTTCTTTCTTTCTTTCTTTCTGATATGAGTTGCTTATCAAGTTGAATGACTCTGAAACATCAGGAAAATATCCAGATAGTGCTTAAGGTGGCAAATATCAGGGATTTCCTCCTGGTTTTTATTTTTATTTTTTTTCTTTTTGCGGTACTGGTGATTTACCTTGAGGCCTTCACACAGAACTACATCCTCAGCCTAATTTTTAAATCTTGAGACATGGTCTCACTAAGTCCCTAAGTTGCCCAGGCTATTCAAACTCGAGATTCTCCTGCTTTAGCTTCCTGGAGTGATGGGATCACAGGTAATAACACTGTGTCTGCCTGGGATTTCCTCCTTACCCCTCCCCTGACTGTGTTTCCAGTCCCTTTGTTATTTCATATTAGTTAGAATTGGGACTTCCAACTCTCACTACACAAGGAATACTAGTGGGTGGAAAGTGCAAGGTCAGATGTGAGTGTGGAGGTTTAGTAGATGCTTTTCTCCTTCCTAGGAAGATTTCAAGAAAAGTGAAAGGGAAGTAGAAGTGATTTTACCAAAAGAGAGAAAGAAAGGAAAAGTGGAAAGATAAATTTAGATTAAGAAAAAAAGTGCTATCATTTCTGAAAAGATTTTCACTTGCTAGGAATTGCAAAACAATTACCCAGTCCAATACTAGCGTGCCACTTCGTTTAAAACACTTCTCACAAATCATAACATTGCCAGCTTCACCTACTACTGGAGTGAACATACCCAGAAAACATTTGAAGCCACAGACGTTACATTTTACTGAGCCCTTAATGCACTTATTATTTGTTGATTGTTTCCCTTTTACTTGAAGAGTTCCCAAATCTGTGTACCGTTAGTAATTTTTCATAGAATCTCTGCCCAGAGGGTAAAAGGACAAGTTCAAGATCATTTGTGCAGATGGTCAGTGGTGGAACCAGGGACATTAACTCCTGTGAAGACATTGCCGCAGTGAAGTTTGCTCCTTGACCCCTTCTGAAATGTAATCATAGTCTTTACCAGAGGTTCCCTGTAGCCTTTGGTGGCAGGTTCCCAACAATTATGAATAAAGAGTGATGAGGAGATGTCAGTGAAGACAGCTTTGATGTGTATACTGACACCTGGCTTGGGGGTGTATTGCAGCCTTTGGGTGTTCAGTTCATTGAATTTTCAAATCACTCAGGGTTGATTTCTCTAAGACATGATAGCAAGTTTTAGAATGTGTGGTTTTATTCTTAATAGAGAAATTTTGTGTCTAATTCACTGATAATGGGAAATAGATAATATGAAATTTGGGGGAGACAAATATCTAGAAAACACAGTTACAAATTAATTTAATTTATACAATTCCCAGATACATGTTGCATGAAAAATGTAATAAATAAACATTTTCCTACTCAAAGTCAGAAATCACACATAATGCCTCATGTACTGGAAAAGTATAACAATCTTTTTATGTGGGAAAGATATGTTATTTCACCACATCAAGTTGAATATTTTACTAGCACAGCCTTACAATCAGTTTTTCTAACATTTGGACCATGTTGCATTTGTAAAATGTCACTACTAGTTATGTGAAGATCTCACATAGAAATGACTGAATTCTGTATAAGAGCCCAAAACTTACAGAGCCTTGTAGATAGATACCTTTGATTTTCCAGCCCATCCAAATTTTTAAAAGATTTACTTTTTTTCACACATCAATCACCTAAAACTAGGCAAACAGAAAAAAGAAATTGAATTTAAAACATAAAATTTTTTTGTGGGGGTGGTATTGGCCCTGGGTAAGTTGTTAATCCATAAAGCTCCCTGATGAGAAAGAAATTTCTTTTAAAAATGTTCACATAGAGTACTAAAATTCAAAAGAAGAAAAAACTCATGTACTACGAGAGCTTAATTACATTTTTTGTTAACTATTTTAACCTTCAATCATGGGTTCAGCACATCCTATGCGGCATTTCCTAAACAAAGTTTTAGGGTCCTGAGATTTTCTCTGTGATGTGGTAAAACCTCATTACCTTGGACTTTTCCTGATTCACATTGGCGATGACTCTGATAGAACTGGTGCTTGCTTAGAAAATCCTTTTTCTCTTGGAGGAAATTAGAGAGTAGATGTTAAAGTTCTTAAATCTAAGCATATACCAAGGAGAAAAATATTGCAAGAAAATAAGTGATGTGTTGATACTGGTTTGTTTATCTGGTGGAATTACATGGAATTACTGCCCGTTTTAATATAATGTGTTTATATTGCTTCATAATGAAATACATACTTAGAAAAGCAAAATACCTACACCTTTTTAGTCTTCTTAAGTACTAGAACTGTGTAGCTATTTACAAACCATTGAGATATACTTTTGTTATGGTTTATATCTAGATGTCCCCTCACCATGCACTCAGAGGTAGGGCTTGTGGGATGTAATTGGATAATGGAAGAGTGATAATCAT
Organism: Hystrix cristata; assembly: GCA_004026905.1. NCBI lineage: Eukaryota > Metazoa > Chordata > Mammalia > Rodentia > Hystricidae > Hystrix > Hystrix cristata. The sequence goes on along the minus strand of PVJO010008014.1, from coordinate 43,246 downwards.
CAAATCATCATTTTTTTAAAAAGCAGAGCCTCCTAGAGACAAGAAAGTTGGTCCTAACAAAAATGTACAAAGTCCCTAAAACAATTTGTCCTTGAAACTCTCCCACTTATCTCAGTGGCTTCTTTCCATCCTTTCTCTCTCCTCCCTGTTCCCAAATCCTATTGCTTTAAAGGTGGTAACTAAAATTGAAGATGGTAGTTCATTGGGGCTTAAGGTTTGAGTCTCCCAAGGGTCTGTGCATGTTGAAAAGAGATTTCTCAAAATCACTGAGGTACTATACCTCCCTTCCTCATGATTTCCACTCAGAAACCTGGGTGGTTAGGAGCCCAGGGCTCCGGGGAGGTCTTCTCCCTAATTTCCAGAGCTACATCCTGTTTAATTGTTGCCAACAGGCCTGGCTCATATAGATTATTCTTACAGATCTAATTCTTGAATTTTTTTATGGAATGCTTTTCTTTGAATAAGCAAATAAAGAGTAAAATTTCTAATACAACTTTATATGCTCAAGATAGAGACACTTGCCTATTTGGTAAACACACTTTACCTAGTATATATTTTATTATAACCAGGAGGCGTTTCCATTTTGAAGTTGGGTATATGATGGATTTTTGTTAAAGCCTATTACTTGAAGAGCAAGTGATTCTTTGGGGGAAGGGCAAAAATAATCCTATGACATAGGACCCAAGTTTGTAGTAGCAAATGCACTGTCTGATTAGTCACATGCTAATATAGATTACTGTCTCAAATCTTGTGTGACAATGACCTCTTCATTAAAGAAAGATGTAGGAGTTACATCTAAGTGTTTAGTTTTTCAAGTCTGGGCTATTGGAATCTCAACACCTCTTTAAGTCCTTTTGCATTTTATCTTTGCTATGGGAGTTAGCATTTGACAGTCTATATGGTCACATTTCATGCTTAAACATGGCAATAAAGAGAAAGGCCAAGTAACGGCTACAGTGACTACACTGGACCTTTCTGCTCAGATTTAAGGGTTGAGAACCCGACCTGCACGTTTCTAGACCGGGCAGTCTTTTGCCTTTTGAGTCACAGCTTCTACATAGAACTGAAACTCATCTTTGATTATTTTTAAGGATGTAGATTAGCACAAATGACCACTATGGAGTATTTTTGAAGGAATATAAATAAAAAATTGGTAACATTCACAAATAGTGTTATTTTGTGAACACAATATATTTTGGACCCTTAAATAAAATCGCTAAAAATCACACTGATATTGTTTTGTATGGGGTATATGCCACCTCTGTTTGAAACACACTCCAGAAAAACAGCTGACATGTTGTGATTATTAAAGTATGGTATGTATTCAACTTGTATAGAGTGGATGTGATTTGTAATCAATACACCGTGTGTTTTACTTTAAGCAGTACATCATTTATATCCATTGTTAAAACTGTTGGTTTCAAGAATGTTAAAACGGCTGATTTAAAGTACATGTCCTATGTTCAAAATAAAGTAAATTTGGTATTTGATCACTTTCTTTTCTGTTTTTCTTTTCTTTTGTCTTAGCTATGTTTACAAGATTATAATGCAACTATCCAGGTGTTTGTTCACATTTACTTTGTGTGTCTCCTGAAGTGTTTGTATTTACTTTTTCTCTTTCTTAAATACTTTTTTCAAGAATGTTTTATAAGTGGGTTCTTGTGTGGTAAAATTTTGAAACCTTATATGACTGATAACTTTTTTTTTTTTTTTTTTTTTGATGCTGGGGATCGAACTCGGGTCCTTGTGCTTGCAAGGCGAGCACTTTAACCACTGAGCTAAATCCCCAGCCCCGACTGATAGCATTTTTATGAAAATTCCCTATTTGGGTAATAATTTGGTGAGCTTCTAAATTCTTGGTTTAAAGTTCTTTATTTTTAATATTTTGACAACATTATTCCCATTGTATTCTTGTATCCAGTGTTGTGAATCTCTTATCTGTGCTGTTCTTGTTCATTCTTTACATTACTAAGATAACACTAAATTTTCTCATTAATAGACATACATTTTCTATTCTCTGTATGTGAGTTTTATAAATACTTTGTAGACAAATTAAACCAATTTTCCACTTTCTTATTGTGGGAAATTTAGTATATTTTGCCTTTTTTTTTTTTTTCTTTTTTTTGTGGTGCCGGGGATCGAACTCAGGCCCTTGTGCTTGCAAGGCAAGCACTCTAATCACTGAGCTAAATCCCCAGCCCCGTATATTTTGAAATATATCCTTTCCTCCACCTTTAGATTCTTTCTGAAATGCCCATCTTCTGGACATGTGCATGTTTGATTTATTGTCCTTATTGCTTAGTGTTATTTTTATATCATCTATGTCTGTTTTTTTATGCTCTCTTTCTTGGAGAATTTTATTTTCAAATTTTTAATATGTTCTTCATTTATAGCATTTGCTAGTTTTGCTATTTACATAATAATTATTTCAACAACAGTTTTGCACACCAAATACTTCTGACTGGCTCTTTTGAAGTATATTTCTTTGTGCTTTATTCTTTCATAATTCTAATATTTTTTCTTATCATTTTTAGTATGCTCATCAAACCTACTGTAATTCTAATGTTTTCATTCTAATTTTAGCATTTAATGGTTTCTCTAATATAATTTATATTGGTTATTTCAAAATAATGGTTTTTTAAAAAATGTCTCAGCTTGTGGGTCTGTGAACCCATTTTCTCTTAGGTATGCTGTGCACTCGGGGAGGTTAAATGCATGTGGAAAGCAGGGGGCAGATTTATTAGCTAGGTGAACTTGAGAGGTTGAGGGAAGAGTTGTCCAATAAGCCTTAGGAGAAAACCTGGCTTTGGGAAACTACATTCCTCATCCCTTACCCCACAGAACTACCGGTTGGGTGGGGGTTTAGTTTCTGGCCCATCAAACAGAAGCAGAATTACAAGTAGCAGGAAATGGATTTCGAGTTGGAATTCTTAGCTCTAAAATTGAAAGCGGGCAGAACGGAGAAGCAACTGCTTTAAATCAGCCTATCTCTTTCTCAACTTCTCAGTAATAGTAGGTGTGTTAGTTACTTTTCTCATTATTGAGACAGAACTACTGAAACCCACAAGTTAGAGGAGGAAAATTTTATTTGGCTCATAGTTTGTAGAGGTTTCAGTCCCTAGTTGGCTGGCTCCAAGGCAGAGTGGCATAGCACAGGGGCATCACAGAGAAGAAATAGTCCACAGCAAGCAGGCAGGGGAGAGCACATTAACCCTCTTTCTGTCCCTTGTGTTTTACACCGACTACCCACTCTAGGGTGGGTGTAGCACACATACCCTTAATCCTAGCCAGAATTTTACCAAACCAATCAGCGGACTGATTTAGTAATCACACACCCTTAATCCTCGCACCACACACTCTAGATCCAGCCACCTCTGAAATACATCTTTCAGTGACTGCCTGAGGCTTTAGGGGGACATCTAGATACAAACCATAACAGAGGCTTTAGTTTCTCAGATTTTTCTCCTTTTGATATTTGTGCTACAGGTCTGACTTGCTGCTATGGAAATAAATACTACTTGTCCCCAACCAAAGTCAAGGAGAAGCAAAAAGGAATCCCAGCAACCTCAATTCTATTCTCTTATGATAGCCATGCTGAGCTGCCTTTGCCCAGCCCTGAGTCCTACTTCAGATATACCAGTTAGAACAAGTATCCCATCCCTCTATTTTATTATTTTCTTCCTAGATTGGGTTTTTCCTGTGTAATTGTCCACAGTTCACCTTGGGGAAACAACTTGATAGTTTTTGTCTCAAAATATTTTATGGCAAATCCAACTTCTGCAACTTTTCATTTATCTCACACTCTTCTTTCTCCTTTATTTTTTCTATCTTATGTGCCACACCCCTTTTATTCCCTCATTAAGTCTCTTTTACTTACTTTTTTGACTTTTTGAAAATCTCATTTTTATATCCCTGTCTTTCATCTTCCAGTGATGTCCATTCTTACGTTCCTATTTTGGTTTCCAATATCTGATTCTTCTCTTGATCGATTTCATTTGTTCAAGGCTCCTCCTGTCTTCCTCTATGCAGTTCTCTTTTTCATTCTTTATTCTTTTCTTCCTGTTGCGAAGGTCTCAACTTCTCATTCATGCATTGCTATTTCTCCTTGACTCTCATTTAGTACCTATCGATCCCAAATTTCTGACACATCTTTATCTTACAAGATTAATCAATGATTTGCATTAAAATTTTACTTGGCTGAGTGCCTCATATGTAATCACAGTTTACCATTGCATCTCTGGTGCTTTCATGCCTATCAAAATGTTTAATATATAGTAGTAGGTAAATGGTACATATCTGTTGAATAAACAAAAAGAATGAATGCAAAGAAGATGAATGAATATATAGCAAGTAAGAAAAATGGTGGTTTTTTGAATAAACATTGTGTTAGTGATTATTTATTTTGTGTTAGTGATTATTTTCTTTAAGTTTTATCTAGTTTTTAGGCAATTTTCCCGTCTTTAAATACTCATAGTCAGATGATTTTGCATAGTGTCCATAAATGGATGAAAGTGAACTGCACTTTCAGGTTTCCAGAATATCTCAAATTCTTGTTCATAATCTTCTATGTGACTTATTATGGTCATACATTTTGTGCTAAGAAAGACACAAAAATGTATACTATAGTAGATAAAGGAAAATAAGACCTTTGGATGTGGTTATGAACTTTCTACCTACAGAAATATTACAGCATATCAGTCTCAAGGGAGAGCTGATTCTTTTGCCTCTTAACTCTGATATGCATTGACTGTCAGTTTTTCTTTTTCTTTTTTTTCTGTAGTGCTTACGCTAGTTAATGTATGATCTTTTGCAGACTGCCAGCTTGTTCTATACTTTGTGGAACAGTTGATCTTGAAATATGTAATTTTTTCTCATTTTCTGACTTGTTTTGTTACATCAGCGTTGATTTCTTTTACACTTTTGACAATCTGAATTTTTAAAAACAGTAAAACTGATTACGTCTCAGGAACTTCACATTAACAAATTGGATGTATGTATGTAGAGCAAAACTATAATATATGTATCTACCTTTTTTCTTTTCCCATCTCACCTTCCTTCCTTTTTTCTACATTCCCCCCTACCCCGTGGCTGAAGTATACACAGGTACGAATATATTCATCTACCTTAAATATGAATGTTCACAAGATACACAATTAAATTGCTGATTATAATGCCTTCATCTAATAACCTCTCTTCACATGAATTCCATTTCCATGATAAGACTGTTGTACTTCTTTTGAACTTAGTTATGATGGGTTAGCACAAACAAAATTAGTCAGTGACCATATGTTCCTCTCCAGTTTATTTGCAGTTTTAGGCCTGTCTATTGTAATGTGAACGTACAAATTGAGTCACATGTTCTGTGTGACTTCACTGTTACATTAAGGTAATCATTAATTAAAAGATACTTTGGAGAAACAGTGACCAATGAAGTGTTTATAAAAGCTAAACCAAAAGTAAACAATAAGATCAATGTTTAGTGTGTACTCTCAGTCAGAAAACTTGCACTTGGTTCAATTTCTGCGGCTAAGTTGATTTGAGGTAAATTTGGTTTTTGTTTTTTAAAACACTTACTGTGGAATACAAACACTTCAGGATTCTGATGATTATATATATTCACATATATACACATATACACATGTATGTGTATGTATACATATGCTTAAGAGCCCAGAGTAAAGACTCAGTATTTGGTAATTTCAATTATTTTTGCTGTTTTGACAGTTTGTCATTATTAAATAATTGGTTTTTAGTACTTACTGAATGCTAAGTAAGTATGAGCACTAGCTTGAATCTAAGCTCATGAAAAAGTATGTTTGAGAACTCCATATCAGATTCCATTCTTCTCCAGCTATCAGAATCAGTTTTAGCTTTTTCAGGTGGACAATAATCTTCATGAAAAAAGCATACTAGATGAGAATCCAACTTGCATACAGAAGATTAAAGCAGAAATATTATTATTCATAAATAGTTTACTTTTACATGTTGTATTTCATGTAATTTTGAAATTAATTTCATTAAAAATAGCCACAGAGAAAAGCAGAAACATGGAAAATAGGTTATAGGGGGATGGATTTTTTTTTAACTGTTTCACATTTGCTTCCTATTTCCTTTTCCTATTTCTCATTGCTCCAAATTACAGAAAGTTCTGAATTTTGAGTTGTCTACTTTGACAGTTAAATTACTGATTAATAAAACTTTGGCTGAATTCTGCATTATATCACTTACATTGAAGACAGATGAGATTACTAAAAAGTTTTTAGTAAGTAGGTGAAACATAGCTCAATTAAAAAAATACAGAAGCTTATTTGTTGCAAAGTTATTTTTCAAAAATCTTCAGACTTAGTGATTTTGGAAAAGTATGGCCTCTTTGAGTTTAATGTTTGTCATTTGTTGGCATATTCATTTTCTCAGTTTACCACATAAGCTGAATTACTAGAAAAAAATTCTACCCCCTACAAAGAAACAATGCACTTAAATTTTAGTGGATATGCTTCCTTTCAGTCTCTGTTGAAAATACATACCTTCTAGAGCTCCAAGTTAGACTATTTTTTTCTTTGCTAGTAGATATAGATAAGACTATAAGATAATCTTATTTCATAGTTTCAGAATTGGGATTAAATTATAAATGTAGATGTAGCTGTAGGTGTTTTGTAGTCTGCTTTATTCTGCCAGCAATCTATCATAGTTATCTTTAAAAGTCATTACATATTCCTCTAAGACACCATTGTTAATGGTCTCAATAGTAGTCTTTTGTATGACTGTGCCGTAATTCACTTAACCAATACAAGTGGTGCGTTCTTGATAAAATAATATTGGAAATATTGTAAATGGAGTCATTTGGAATAATTTATTCATAGCTGCATTTCCTCTGTATTTCTCAACTTGATTTATTTGCAGTCCCGAGAAATGGAACACATTATGTTTTGGTCTATGTGCACCAACCATAAACTTATATTCAAGCTGGAAATGACGTGTATGTGTATGTTCCATTATATGAATTTGTGTGCAGTGAGGGTGGGGAAGGGATAGAGTTTAGGAGTAACTTGTGACCTGATCAGAGCACATATAACAAAAGCCAGAATATGTTACTGCTAGTTCTCTGTTATATTCTAATTGCATCAGAGTTTCAAGTTGAAAATTTTCAGTGAAATAGCAGAACTGTTTGCCTATGGCCTTTTATTGTGAAGACGTTTTAGATGGAAACAGAAAAAATGGAATTCTGAGTTACAGTGTAACTTTTTGTAAGTTTTTTTTATTATATGTAAAAGGAAGTTATATTCAGGGCCCAAATCATTTTGCTATACTAAAATTGAGAACTGTGCCTGCTCGCCTCTATTTTAAATGCATAGATATAGCACTTGCTTACCTCTGGGGGCTTTTAACAACCAGAAGCATAATCTCTATATAAACACAATGAATGCTATAGAATCCACAGTTCTTTTCTTTGGCATTTTCATCACATTTTATCTTTGGCAATGAAACATTATCACAAATGAAAGGAAAAATGTGCAGGTTTATCCTTTCTTCTTCTCCTCCTCCTCCTCCTTCTTCCTTCTTCCTTCTTCCTTCTTCTTCATTCTTCTTTCTTCTTCTTCCTCTCTTCGTTTTTTTTCTTCATTCTTTTAGATCAACTTCAAAAAATCAGAGAGAAAAATTTAGTTTGTTCTCAGGTACGGTGGCATTGAAGAGTGCACAACTTCTCTCCACTAATCACCCTTTTCTTTGAATGTTCCTGGATAACATTCCCAGCAAAGAGCCTCTACTTGCTCATCATTCTCTAAGCCTTAAGCAACAATCAGTGTGTACTCATGTGGCAAAGCCCTGGCCTTTCCTATCAATTCTCTTGACAAGAATGTTGTCAAGTCTCGTTTGTTCTTTTCTAAGCTGATGAACTTATTTCAGGAGGCTGGTAGTTATATTTCACATCTGTCTGTGATGCAGCGGCAAGCCTTGAGGCCCTGCATCAACTTTGGTTTTCAAGGAGCTTTGGCAGAGATTATGTGAGATAAGCTTTGATGACTACAGGCACAGAGTACACATTCTCCAGGCAGTGCAGAAAGACCCTTTTGTGGGAGGTGGAGGTGGCCTGAGTATGCATGACAACATCAGCTCCCTAACTTTTATTGACTTTTTTTTCGAGAAAATAACTATGGGATAAGAAGGGAGCTGATTTTTTTTTTTTTTTGAGAATGTTAATGGAGAGATAGCTACTGCCACTACTGTTCTCAGTGGACAGATGGCTACCACATTGCTAAATGTGTCACAGCTCTCCCGCTTCTCATGGACTAAAATGTTGAAAGTTCCCAAAACACTGGCAGAAATTGTAGCCTTTAATGGTGATTCTTTGACTGGTTCAATCACAAAGTATTTATGCAGTGATGCCCATATACCCTAAATCATCCTAGGTGATTAAGAGTCTATGTTCATTGGTCTTTAGCTTCCTGATATCTTGCAAAAGGAGCAAGGCAAAGTACCAGAGGGCTTAGTGTAAAGCGGTGAACACTGTGATGAAGGAATAGGTGGAGGAGGGGTACTTAATTCATTGGAAATTAAAGAAAGGTGTTACAAGAGATATGACAATATGGACTTAAATATTGCCTCTGTGATTTTTCATTTGGATGTAAGGATCAATTTTCCCATTCTGGTGTGGCTATATTGAATTTAAGTGTTCATAACCTAGATCTGGGCAACAGACAGGGATGGCCAAGAGGCAGTTCATGTTATTTAGAGTACAGATTTACTTTCAGAACCTCTTGCCCCTTTCTCTACCATATAAGCTTCATGGCCTGGGGTAACTTAACTACCCTCTCTGATCCTTATTTGCTTCATCTTTTAGCTGGATATAATGCCAGTTAGTAAATAAATTAGTTCCCTTAGAGAGTATTTTGTAAGAATTCCTATCATGCCTTTATTTTCTACTTGTGAAGACAAAAGTTACCTTTTGAGTCAGGTGAATGAGACAGTCAGGGCCCATGTTCTGTATTACAATATATTTTTCCTCTCTTATTATGTTCATCCTTATTTCTACACCTTACCCATTTAATAATCTTTTCTGTGTCTCAGATTCCACCTAGTTTCTAATGTCATATTCGAAGAATGGTCCTAATACTTGTGTTTGTGAACTAGCATATGAGTACCCATTATAGGAAGCACATCAACTTTCAGGAACAATAGTGTGGCTAGCAATGACACTGCATACTTCAATCAGAAATTTATTGTATGCAATATCTACAAGCAGAATCTTGGATAAAAGAACAGACTCTAATCATCAGATTTTCAGAACTTAACCATTTTTGAGGGCCTGCTAGTACAATGGGAAATAAGAGTGAAATTCCAGAAGAGTAATTATATTAAAGCCTAAGTCAGAATGTAGTTAGAATTTTATCTCTTCTGCATAATTACCCTATCTCTTTGGAGAAACACAAATATGTTTCGCTTAATAATATGTACTATCAAGAGCTTTATTTAGGATTTCAGTAACATATTAAAAAGCATGAGTGTATTTGGTGGTTTTAAGATTATTTTTGTATCAGTGGTGTTTTATTAGGTTTCTCTCACTGTGTAGCAAAGTGGCCTTTGCCTTGTCACTCACTACCCTGCCTTTCAGATTTCCCATAAAGGTCCTTTCCAACTGGGATTTTCTGTGTGTATTCCTGAGTACTGGGCTAAGGCATTTGTGATACCATTGATTACATGGTAATTAATTCTACTTTGAGTCTAACATGTATATTTACACAAGTTAAATTCTAACCAGGGCAGCCCTGTTTCAAGTAAAAACAAACAAACACATAGTGCCAATCTGTGTCTTTATTCCAATTTAATGCTAATCTCTGCCCCAGGTTTTTGATCTTACTATTTGTTTCTGAAGCAATAGTGGCTAAAGATCACAGTTCACTTTTCAATGCCTTTTTAATGTGTTAGTAAGATATATTTATTGACTTGCACTGTCCTTTCTGTGCACTTTAAAATTTCATTACAGAGATAATTATTTGGTGTTTATTTCAGTTTACCTGTGTCATCTCATTTTCTCCTCACCATTAATAGGGGCTTGGAAAGGATGTAAGGGATTGTGTGTGATGGCTTTCAGCATTTATCTAAAACTTCATGAATTTTGTTGTCTGTCTAATAAATTAACTTCTGTATGCTCCCAAAAGAAAAAAGAAAAGGTAAGAGAGAAGCAAGAGGACAATGGAGAGAATGCAAAAGGAATGTTTTATGACTGGGAATTCTGGAAATTGATTATGAATAAGAGTCATGAACCATTTGATTTCTTTATCTGTAATTTAAAATAAACAATATTTTCAGATGTCCTTAATTCTAATATGTCTTCTTGTTTTTTCCCTAGCAAATATGACTAGCACTTTATAAATAAATGCATGAAAAATACGTGTCTGTAGATCCTGAGACATTATCTGAAGTACATGTAGGGTAGGTTAGGTGGTAGATTTTAGGGTAATTTTCTGTTGTCACTGATTGCACTTTGACTTTCTATTACATCTCACTTCAGTTTGGGACATTGGAGCAATTTTTGTGTGTTTGGAGAATGGCTATTCAGATCCTTTTCTTGTTTTTTTTTACCATGGTATTTGTTTTGCTATTGAGTTATAGAAGTTCCTTATATGTTTGGAATGTTAAAACATTACTGTAGATACAGCTTGCAAATAATTGTATCTTATTCTAGAGGTTGCCTTTCCATTTTGTTTACTGTTCCTTTGCTGTTCAGAGAATTTTAACTTGCTTTAATCCCACTTGACTATTTTTGCTTTTCTTGCCTGCGTTTTAGTGTCACCTCCAAGAAATCATTACAAAGGCTAATGGGAAGAAGTCTCTAATGTTTTAATGCTTCAAATTTAACTTTTAAATCTTTAATCCATTATGAGTTTTGAGCTTGGTATAAGACAGGGTAATTTCATTCTTTAGCATGTGCATAATTTATTGCAATTTATTGATGCAATTTATTGATGCAATTATTGCGATTTATTGATGACTATCCTTTTCTCACTGTGTATTCTTGGCCCTCTGTTGAAGATTAGCTGAATATATATTGCTGAAAAGGTACTCAACATCACTATGAAAAGGTACTCAACATCAGTAGTTGTCAGGGAAATGCAAATCAAAACCACAATGAGATATCACCTCATACATGTTAGGGTAACTGTTATTAAAAAAAAAACTCAGAAAGCAATAAGTGTTGGTAAAGATGTAGAAAGAAAGAAAACTTGTGTATTGTTTATGGGAATATAAATTGGCACAGCTACTACAGAAAACAGCATGTAGTCTCCTCAAACAATTAAAACTAAAACTACTATGTGATTTAGCAATATCTGTCTGGATATACAGAGCTGCCAAAAAATTATATACATCAGGAAAAGAAAAACTTGTATAAATATTTTAATACTAAATTTATTGAGACATCATGAAATTCTTGCAGGTTACCTTTGGCCTCCACAATTACAAGAGGTGCTCTAAGAAGTAGCCATTAGCTTCCAGACATTTATTAGTACAGCAAGCTACTGAAGTGTGTATACATTTTTTTTTTCCGGACTCTCTGTAGCCAAAGGAATTGAAGTTAGGATCTCAGAGAGCTTTCTGTATTCTTAGGTTCAGTGCAGCATTATTCAAATTAGCCAAGGCATGTAACTCCAAAAATTTAGAATCATTTTGATCTGTGTTTAAATTCTGGTTCTGAAATTTCTTTGTTTGGCTCAAGCATGTCATATGTTCTCTAAGCTTCCGTTTCTTTTCTTTTTTTTTTTTTTTTGTAATGAGAATTGAAAGATCCTTCCACAATGGGCTACTTTAAGGGTTACAGTAATGTTTATAAATTTCCTAGCACTTTGCCGGACACACTGAAAGCATTCAAAACATGAATATTATCTAGAAATCACAAATGCTATTGGTCCTCTGTGAATCAGTATTTAGAGGTGGTGGAATCTTTATGAGGTGGGGATTAGTCCAAGGTAATTAGGTCATTGGTGGTGCTGTCCTTGGAAGGAATTAACTTAGTTTTTTTGTACTGTGGTCTGAATATGGTTTGCTGGATTTAACCTCTGGAGTTTTTCCTCTGTCAGGTATTAAGAGAGCAGAAACTTAATTCACCTATACTGTTTGAAGGTCAGGCTATTGGAAGGTGACTCGGATTAGGTAAGATCATCAAAATGGAACCTATCTTATGATTGAATACTGGTGACTTTGATAGAGGACACAGAAAGACCAGAGAACTCACACTCACCCCACGTCTTGCCATGTAATGTCCTGTGCTGCCTAGGGGCCCTACCAGCAAGAAGCATCATTACATATGGCCCCTTGACCTTAGACCAAAACTATTAGCCAAAACATAACTTTATTCTTTATAACGTAACCAGCCAGTGTTATTATCTTATTAGAAAACAGCAGAAAATGGACTAAGATATCATGGTACTGCAGATGGTTCCCATCTGTGAAAAGCTTGGCTCCCGAATCCCTCTTGGTCTCTTGTCTCACTATGCAATTTCTCCCTCTTGTATGTGCTCCTGCCATGATGTCCTCTGCCATTCTGTGTCTCACCAGAGCCAGCACAGTGCTCTTTGGATTTTCAGCCTTCAAAACTATAAGCTACATGACCTTTTTTTATTGTGTGGCATCTAGCCTCAGATATTTTGCTGTAGCAATGGAAAATAGACTCATAGAGAAAGAGTATTTTAATCCAAGATTTCATGAAAGAAGAAAGAGTTAAGTATACATTTGGCTCATCTCTAATCCCTTCAGGGATTATTAAGAACTTTTAAAAGATATTCTTGGAAAGAGTAAAAAATTAGAAAATAGAATAGCGTTGTATTTTGTATTTGAGATAGTGCATCTCCCTTCTTCTTTGCCTCCCTCTTTCCCATCTGTTTATGCAAAAATGTCAGAGTCTACTTGTCAACACTTATTTGACATTCTAGAGATGGCATGATGATACATATGGCAGGGTTATTAACCTAAAGAAAGTCTTCATATATTTCTAGAAATAAGTTATCAGATTTCTATACTCTAATATGATAACTATTAATTTAGCAGTAGGATCAGTGTGTTAAGGAAGTATACACGTGAAACTCCTAGTCCATGTGGTTTTATCTGTTTACTTTGCAATCTGACTTTATAGGTCCCTGTACTCAATGGTCAATACATATTGAATTCCTTACCCATTGGAGTTGGCCATGTGAGTTCCTTTTGATACAGTATGGGGTAGAAATGCATTAAGAGGCCTAGTATACATCTATTTGCCAGTTGTTCTTTTGCCATCCCATGAATAATACATACCCTAGTTACCTTGTTGCTTACGTGAGTAGGATGAGATACATGAGCAGGTTTAGCCAAAATCAGCAGATCTACATAACTGAGACCAGGCTACATTAGTCAACATCTGTTTGACTCACAGATGCATGAGCTAAATAAATGTTTATTGTTGTATGCTACTATGATCTTATGACTATTTGTTACTTAGTTTTATTTTATCAATAGTTGATTGCGAAAATCAACAAATTAAAGAAAAAATGTACAGGTCAGAAAGACACTGTAGATAAAAGACAAGATAGGGAGGAAAATACTGAGGAATGTTTTCATTCATATTACAAAAGAAGTGTGATGGGCAAAGAACCCAGTTGAAGTTTGACCAAATAATGCAGCTAATATAGTAAGTCGAGTTGCAGAAACATTGTTAATAGGGCCTTTTATATGCAGTGTGATCAAACACTATGGTGAATATTTAAATTTAAAAATATTTATTACATTAAAGTTACACATTGCTATTAATCTCCTTTAAAGTACTTCCTCTTGCTTTGAACACACTGTGGCATCATTCTTGCCACTTTCTGAAGCAGTTCTCGAGATCTTTTGTAGTGTCTTTATTTATTTATTTATTTATTTATTTATTTATTTATTTATTTATTTATTTTTTTGTGGTGCCGGGGATCGAATTCAGACCCTTGTGCTTACAAGGCAAGCACTCTAATCACTGTGCTAAATCCCCAGCCCCTTTTGTAGTGTCTTTAGTTGCACTGTTATGGCTGCCTCGATGTCCTTAACTGATTCAAAACATTTATCTTTCATGGTGATTTTGACTTTGGGAAAAGCCAGAAGTCACATGGTACCAGATCTGGTAAATAAGGTGGAGGAAGACAAACTGTAATGTTTTTATTTAACAGAAATTTCTGTAAACGTTGTAAGAATCTTTTTGGTTTGTGTCTTGTACTCTGAGTAACTACTTTGAAGATACTGAAACACAGTGTAATAATTATTGTCATTCTCTTCTTATTTAGTATGAAATTTTGTTTTATTTTTTTCATAAAATAAAGGAAATTGCTATAAATGTTTGAGCAGTGAAGCATGATCAAAAATTATGATGAATGTTTAAATTAAAATTTTCATTACAATAAAAGACATTGCCAGTAATCCTCCCTCAAAATTCTCTTCTGAACTTTGAACACATTTATTCATTCTAAATTCTGGGAGGCCTTCAGAAGAGTCCATATTAAGAAAAGGAGGAACTCACATGAGACTGGTTGTATTTGTCGCTACTTCTGGTTGTACTGAACCAATGAGCTTGTAGATTTTCTGTAGACTTCATGGTGTCTCTCATGCACAGATTAAAAGTCTAAATACTGGTATATCCACATTGCCTTACCTCTTCTACTATTGCCTATTTCTACTTGGGAAGAGGCTCTGAGACTGGACAACAGTAGATTTTATTCCCCTGGTGTGTTTTGTGTAGTTGATTTTGGTTGTGAAACATGACAGTTTTCTATTTGCTATCCCCATTCTTCCACCAAGGAACCCACAGAAAACTGAAAATATTAGGGGAGTTGGAATAGGTAGTCAAAACTGTATGCTTTTTAAATTATTGAAAAGAGATGTCAAATGTCATTTTTTGGTTCAAAATAATCTTGGTTTTCTTCGAATTCGCCAACATTTTACACATGCCTCCTTTATAGAATTTTTCACTCTCTGGGTGTTTTGTACCCTTCCTCTACTTACAGACTGCTAACTACTAGAAAGTGAAGATGGTGCCCTGTCTACTGAATATGGTTTTTGTCATCCTGCATAGTGTTTGGTGTGTGTTCAATTAATATTGTAAGTTAGTTATCTGCCTGCCCCTCTGTCTAACCTTCAGTGGAACTACATGTGACAAAACTAAAATTTGTTATTTCCTATTTAAGTTGGAAGCATTGTTTCATTCATACCACTTATAAGAACTTTTTCTGGGGAGAGAACTATAACTAAATCAAAGTATAATTTTGGTTCTGACTCAATTTGGGCTCCTTCCCTGCTTATAGATTCAATTCAAATTCATTCTATATACTGTTTCCTAAAAATCGGACTTGATTTAACACATTTTATAGTCAGAGAGGCAAAAACTGCAATTTCTCATCATAGAGGAAAACACAAACCACTGAATTCTTGATAATTTTCCTCATGCAAAGAAGATTCCTGTTATGGAAACCAGAACTAAGTGTGAAAAATCTAACATTTAATTTCCTAAAGGAAGGCTATACTTGTTATTGCTGGCAAAGTTATCTAGACATGAAGAGTTGTGACATGCTGCATCAAAATGTGTATTAACGCCCTTTTACGTCCATACACAAAAGCATGTAAATGAAGCCATCAATTCACAAAGGGATAATCTTGACAAATATTATATTTCTATTATGCCTGCATTAAAATTAAGAAAAATTTCCCTTAATTTTAACATATTTTCAATACGTTTTGATGCTTTTAGCAACACAATCCTACTATAAAATCTGAATCAATGAGTCTAAAAATTTCAGGAACATAAGTTTCAAATGGAATGGTTATTAAAAATGCAAATTCGCATATTGCACTTGAAATATTTTGCATCTGCCCAGGAAATGACACTTTTTAACAACCATTCAGGTAATTCTTCTGTAGAGTATTATAGGTTATCCATGAACCACACATTGAGATAGAATAAATTTCCTATAATGAATGGAAATAAATTTAAAATCACTAAATCTGTACTGAAAGAAAATTGTCCTTTTGAATATCTGGTCACTCTCCATTTATTGGAGACTACTCCTTAAAATGACCCCCTGAAACTGGAATACAAGCACAGTCTTCCAGTAATCTTTCTTATCTTATTAGGGATGCATGAAAAGACAAGTGGATGCCTATATTTGACCTCTCCTTTAGTCATATGCCATAGCTTTGATCAAATCAGTTTACCTTAATTTATTTTAAATAAACTCTAGGTTAAAAAAGCATTTTAGCTAAAAAAATTTTTTTTTAAAATTTGTATTTTTATTTTTTTATTTTTTACCAAGGGCATATATTGGTACATTGTATACATAATGATTACATTCATCATGGTTAATTTGTTACCTGTACATGATATATCTTGATTCCTCCCTGAATCCCCCCCCACACCCCTACCCTTTCCCATTTGCAGCAGGTTTATTTACATTTTTCCATTTTTCCTCTTTTTTTCTCTTCTGTTTTCCTTCCTCCTTCCCCCCTCCTCCCTTTCTAGTTCTCCTCCCTTTTGAATATTATCTTTCTTTGACATGATATCTATTATACCTTTTTGTCTTTATTTACACTTATGATTTCTCATATCAGAGAAACAATTTGATATGTACTCATGAGTGTCTGATTTATTTCACTTAAGAGTATGTTCTCAAGGTGGATCCATTTATGTACAAATGACTCTAGTTTATCCTTTTTTATGGTGGAGTAGTACTCCATTGGATAGAAAAAGCACATCTTCTTTAGTCATTCATCAGTCGTTGGGCATTTGGGTTGTTTACAAGACTTAGCTATTAGA
Organism: Hystrix cristata; assembly: GCA_004026905.1. Taxonomy (NCBI): domain Eukaryota; kingdom Metazoa; phylum Chordata; class Mammalia; order Rodentia; family Hystricidae; genus Hystrix; species Hystrix cristata. Next base: position 26,445 of record PVJO010008014.1, on the reverse strand, counting down.
AATTGTATTGCTATAAACGTGGTTGTGCATATATCACTGTGGTATGATGTTTTTAATTCTTCTGGGAAGATACCAAGCAGAGGAATAGATGGGTCAAATGGAACCTCTAGTTGTAGTTTTTTGAGGAATCTCCACGCTGATCTCCACAGTGGTTGGACCAACCTACATACCCATCAATAGTGGTGGAGGGTTCCTTTCTCCACGCAGCCCCACCAACATTTGTTATTGGTCAATTTCTTGATAATAGCCATTCTTTCTGGAGTGAGATGGAATCTTAGCAATGTTTTGATTCGCATCTCTCGAATTACCAGTGATGTTGGACACTTTTTCATATACTTATTTGCCATTTTTATTTCTTCATCTGAGAAATGTTTATTCATTTCAGATGCCCATTTTTGTATTGGGTCTTTAAGTTTGGGGGGTTTGATTTTTTTTTTTTTTGAGTTCTTTATATATTCTAGGACAGATTAGAAGATGCAGAATCAACTCCAAACACACTCAAATACCTCATCTTCGAAAAAGGAGCCAAACACTCTCACTGGAAGAAAGATAGCTTCTTTAATGAATGGCGCTGGAAAAATTGGCTTGCCACATGCCGAAAACTAAAACTAGATACATGTCTCTCACCATATACTAAACTAAAATTGAAGTGGATCAGAGATCTAAACATTAAAACAGAAACACTAAATCTCCTGGAGAATAGAATAGGAAGAACTCTTGAAGACATAGGTGTAGGCAAAAAATTTATGAACAGAACCCCGACTGCATGGGAAATAATACAGAGAATCAGTGCTTGGGACCAAATCCTATTAAAAGACTTTTGCACAGCAAAAGAAGTCACGAATAGAGCAGGGCGAAAAACCACAGATTGGGAAAAAATTGTGTGCTGTCCCTCAGAGAAAGGCCCAAAATTTGTTTAGAAAAGGATTCAGTAGCATGCTCATCAATGATTATTTATTTTATTTTGTTCAAAATTTTGTGTTATTTGTGTACCAAGGATTAGACACCTTATTGTATTTTACCTAATAATTTGATTCATCTCCAATTTTTGCACCTTTTCTTTATCTGTCCTTTCTTTAAAAAAAAAAAGCCTGACAGAGTATACTGACTTGATTTCCTGCTTTCATTTAATTTTTTGAAAGTTTATTACCTTGGGGCCATTAGTTCTTATTTCTTGATGTTAAAATTAAGTTCCTTACCATACAATTTTTTTCCTTTTTTTGTGGTAAGTTGGTTTCAAGGCTGAAGCTCCGAACATAAGATCCTGGATTAATTTATTATTTTTGGAAGGAAATGTGTACAAACAAAATCAGTAACTATTTGCCATAGGAATGGGAAAGAAAATGTTTCTCTTAAACACTAAATTCACAACTTTCTAAAATTTAAACAAAACTGAAAGAAATATTCTTTAAACACCTAGTATGTGGCAAGCCCTATGATGAGTAGAAATATCTTTGGGTCAAATGCCACATTGTTTTTAGTTATGGAGGACACTCATTTTCACTATAGGTGATTCAAAATGCTCGGTTCTTTCTTAGACCAACTTATTTAATACAAGCCACATTAAAATTTATATAATATGATCTCATCTATGTAAAAAAGTCACGTATGTTTAAGCATACCTCAATCATGTATTTCCTGTGTGTCATTCAACACATATTTTGGTAGTTATATTATGAAATATATAGAGACATGAGATGAGTGCCTAGAAGAGGGTGAAGTGTCAGCTTTTCAAAAAAATGTTAAATCCATCACATGTGAATAAACGTTGGTTCTACTAATGTCTTCCAAACACTCAAGTAAGTGACACTCCATTTAGTGGGACAGAAGACCTAGTGAAGTAAAAGTATTAAAATGCGTCAATATCAGTTTCATAATACAGTGGAGGATCTTAAGAGAGTGCATAGTTGCTATATAAGTGGAAGGCAAAGAGTATAGGCATTTAGAGGGAGAGATTTCAGTGGTGATAAGTAAAGGCTTTTGCTTCAGTTTTGATGTATGGGTAGGAGATAAATAAGTATGAAGGATCAAGAAAAGTCTTCAATATAGTTAGAATGACAAGGACATAGGTGCCAATATCAGACAGCACACAAATTATTTCTTTTTCTTTTCCTTTCTTTCTGTTTTTTTTTTTTTACTCTGTAACACTTAATAATAGTCATCTATGCATATTCCTAGGTGACACTGCAAGCCTACTGAGTCAAACTTTCTGGAGTTTGCACGTAACTTATTAATTGGATTCCTAGTGATTTTATGAGCACTTAAGCTTGAGCAACTTTAAACTCCTAATGTTTTATGAATGATAAAATCTGGTAATCATTAGGTTGGATGATACCACTAAATGGATATAGTTTCTCAATAAATAATGTGACTTTATTTTAAACTTACTCATCTTTCTACCTCCCAATGGTCTCTCCAATTTTGTCTCACTTCTTTGAATAAGAGTTCTTTAGTTTCAAGAGGCCAAATGCAGTCAGACTAGCAATCTGTATCTGTGCAAGATGATAGTGTGGGCAGGAATCTTCAAACTATTCTGTAGCTGGCATTGCCGCTAATTATCTTGATTTCCTCTCCATGGCTTCTGATTACCCTACAAATCTGCTCCATTGTATGAAAAAACCACATCTTATTTATCCATTCCTTGGTTGATGGGCATTTGGGCTCTTTTCCAAGATTTAGCTGTGCCACTATAAACCTGGGTGTGCATATATCGCTGCGGTATGATGCTTTTAATAATTCTGGGAAGATACCAAGAAGTGGAATAGCTGGGTCAAATGGAACCTCTAGTCCTGGTTCCCTGAGGAATCTCCACACCGATTTCCATAGTGGTTGCACCAGTCTACACTCCCACCAACAGTGGAGAAGTGTTCCTTTTTCTACACAGCCCCTCCAGCATTTGTTATTGGCTGATTTGTTCATGACAGCCATTCTTTCTGGAATGTGATGGAATCTCAGGGTTGTGTTAATTTGTGTCTCTCGAATGATCAGTGGTGTTGAACATTTTTTCGTATGTTTATTTGCTGTTTCTACTTCTTCATCTGAGAAGTGTCTATTCATTTCAGTTGCCCACTTTTAGATTGGGTCCTTACATTTGGGGGTCTGATTTTTTTGAGTTCTTTATATATTCGAGATGTTAGTCCTTTGTTGGAGGATGGCTGGCAAAAATTTTTTCCTACTCTGTGGGTTGTCATTTGCTCTGTTGGTGGTTTCTTTTGCTGTGCAAAAGCTTTTTAATAAGGTTAGATCCCAGTTGTCGATTCTTTGTGATACTGTAATGTGTTATATTGGGAAAGGGAAGAAAATTTTCAATTGGGGAAGGGAACAAGGGAGGAGGAGGGGAAGAGGAACAGAGGGACAAGAGAAATAAGAAATAGAAGGAAAAAATGGAAACAAAGCTTTTGTAAATAAGGAGGGAGGAGGGGGTGAAGGGAGGGGAGGGGAATGGGAAAAAAGCAACAAGATATATCATGTACAGGTGCAAATCCCTTATGATGAATGTTATCACTATGTACATCTGAGATGTACCATTAAAATAAGATTAAAAATAATCTGCTGACTGCATGGTTAGCTCCTCTCTAGGACTCTGATGGTGATGCCGGTTTTCACCTTTGACGAAGCCTTTTTGTGTGCAAATTATGAGCATTCGCGTCCTCCTTTCAGGCATATCTTTGAAAATGATCCCACCTGCAATTTATCTTTTGGAAGTTTTTAAAATCTTTTATCTGTTATTTTGCTCTCTCCTCTTGTTGTTACCATTATACATTCCTGTGTGTACATTTCAGCTCTAATATAAGTGGGATTTTAGCTGTGAGTGTAGACAAATTTATGCACTCAGTTCATCTCGAATCTGAAAATCTGATGTTCTTTTAAACAATTCAAACTTTTACTAATTTGATAGATGTCAAATGAAATTCACTGTTGATTAGATTCACATGACTTTGATTACTAGGGATGCTGGGCATTTTTAAATAATTTTGCCTGCCATGAATGTATGAGACTTTGTGAGACACAGATTAGCTTCATGGCTGGCTCAGGCAAAGCAGCTGTTCACAGCTACACAAAATAAGCATTGCCAAACTCAGCTTTCACAGAACCTTTATTTAAGGATTTCAATTCCTGTAAAGAGAGGTACTTCTAAAAAAGAGAAAGAGGTTTTTTTTCCCCCAAGTTTACTTAATGTTGCCTTCTTCCCTTCTAAGAATTTGTAGGCAGTAGTAATATTCTTTGGACATACAAAGGAAGTATCAAGTCAGTCTAAACTTGGTGTATCATCACAAATTCTGAATTAGTTGAGGCTGAATCAAAAGATTTTTAATAAATGACTGCACAGAAATATATTTTTCCTATATACTGAGCTTGTTTTTGTCATGAAAATATTAAAAGTGAATCTTCTCAATGAGAGTAAATGGAATTTACATCTATTGAAGGTGCAAGGGCCGCAACCTTCTTATCATTCTTAAAGCCTCTTTCCTGCAATACCTCCCACCAATCCATCAGCAAATTCCATCAAATGATATCCAGGAATCTGCCCTTATCACTTTTCCATTGATTCTGCTCTCTTCTGAGCCTTATCATCTCTAATCCAGATTGAGTTGTTGCCTTCAAATTAGACTTCTTGTTTCCACATAATTCTCCAGTTACTAGCCAGAGTGAATCTTAAAACACATGAGTCAAATCATGTCACTCCTGTTCTAAAACTCCTCAGTGCTTCTCATTTGATTTATACAGTGGCCTACAAAATCCTGTAGACTCTGATACTCATTCTCTCTCTGTCTTCCTCTCTTGCTCTTCAGTTTTTGCTCCCTTAGACTCCTTTAAACACTTTACTGTACCTTGAATATGCCAGGCATGTTCCTTCCTATCATAGAAATTTGGCCCTGACTGTTTTCTTTGTCCCCTTACCACTTTCAAGTCCTTGTCCAACAACACCCTTCTGCAGGAGGTCATATCATACCATTTGCTAAAGTGGAGCTCCCTGAGCCCTTCCACGTCGTGTCCCATCCCTAACTCTCCTCTGCCTTGGCACTGTATTGTCTTCAAACAAAGACAGGGATTTTTGAATATTTTGTTCACTAACAGATCTCTACTTCCTAATAAGATATCTTACAGATAAGTGTTCTGTGAATATTTGTAGTAGTAATTTAAGATCAGATGATAAGATGACTATCTCACAATATCTCCAATTATCTTTGCTAGATAGATGCACATAAAATATTTTTATTTCATGCAAATAAAATAGATGTACTATTGTCCTATGGACTGTATCAGAATGTCTACTATTTGACCCATGTTGATTTTTAACATTGCAATATTCTTTTAGATGAACCTGTTAGGGAATAGTAGAATTTCATGGGATTTGGATACTTTTTCCAGAATTATAAAATTTCATTTCATAATAGTATTTTTGAATAATTCCATGTATTGAATTAAATTTACCCTTATATAAGCAAAATGCAGTTTGTGAAGACTTGGAAAAATGAAATGGTTTCTATGAGACACATGTAATATAATTTGAGGTAAATAATTCAGAGAAAGCAATATTGTTACTTTCGATCAAAAGGAAAATGTTTTATCTTTCTACACGTATTATTTGATTCAAATAAGGCTATGTAAAAATACAAAGAAATGAGAATATGTGTTTACTATTTGGATAGACAGTTCCTTGGATCTAGAATTATATTCAGTTATTGTGTACATTCAATTTTCACTCAGATAGACTACATGGCAATTACGCATTTGGTTTTCAAGCTTCAATTTATAGTTTTTTAAAAATGCTATGTTTATGTGTACAATATGCTTTGCATATGTGTGTTCATTCCCTATTTCTATAAATTCTCTTCTAGATGTCCAGCAAAAGCCTTTTCAATTAATAAGTGGGATCCTGCAATAACAGCCCATCTCTTCAACTGAACATGTAAGTGACAATGACGACAATTTTTAACTTGATAAGGTCACATCTGTCAGAATAGATTGTTGCTCTCTGCCAGTTTTTAATACATTCTCTTTCTCCCTCTGTTTCTTCTCTCCATAATTTTATCCCTAGAATAACCTACCTGACCATGTCAAGCTTTCATCCAAAATCTAATAAACATATTTTAGTTTTAAATAGGATTTAAAAGAATGAATTACAGTAAATGAATATATATGCTTAAAGATATCTTTGTTAAGATATTATGTTTGCCAGATTCAAATGAAAACTTCTCCTGTAGTTACTAACCTTCAGAAAGAATATTTAGAGCACACAGCTGTTAGAAAATACTTAGACCTGCCCAAGCAATATTCTTGTGATATGCAGCCTCAAGATGTTACAAGGGGCTGAGAAACACATCTTTGTTCAGTGTGAAAAGGTCTTTCATGGTCATAATACAGTCTGGGTGTCATGCTTAAGAGATGCCATAGAGATTAGCTTTTTATTCTATGCTTCCTTTGAAAGCTTCCATTTTCAGTTTAAATATCTTGCCAGGGGAAAATGAATATGGCTGAATTGAGGGATTGGTTCTGCCATTCATGCACTGTGGGCTTGCATTCAGAATTTAAAAGGAGAGGAAAAAATAGAAAGCGCATGGTTGAGTATGATTCCCTTTGATGGAGCAGGCAACCATTTAACTCTAGGTTATGGCTTGTGGTGCCTCAGTAAGAGAGGTAAAGAAATGCTAGTAGATTGTGGAGAGATTTTTTTCATTCTATTTTCGTGTTGATACTGTTGCATCATGTATTTTATTTTCCATCATATATTGTATTTTGTTTCCTTTTCGACTTTTCTTTCTGTTATTACTCTGTCCCTTGAGCTTTCTATACCTCTCTTTTATCATATGTACAATCAGACTCTAACTTTTCTACTAATCATCCTTTCCTATTCTTGACTTTCCATATTCCTTTTCCAGTTCTCTGCTTAACCTGTGTTTTCTATTATCCACTGCAGTGGCCTGGAACAATTGTTGATGACTCTTTCCCCCATTACCCATTTCCAGTTATTTGCTGAGTCTAGAACAATTTGTCTCTATTGTGGCTCTCACTCTTATTCTCTCATGGACCTTCCTTGTAGCCGTTTCAATTTATATTTTTATTATCATTTGCTTGGAATAATGCAATAGCTTCTTGGATGGTCTTTCTGCTTTTTTTCTTTGCCCAAAACAGATTAAAGCTGACCAATTTAAAAAAAAAAAACTTTCACTAAATAGTTACTGAACTGGTTACTTGACCTTCAGCTTTAATTCTGCCTCTTTATAAACAACTGCCTTAAGCCATACTTAAGATTTTGTTTTATATTAGAATTCCTTCATCTATTGCACTAATCATCTACTAGGGTCACATTTCGATGTCATGGATTATATATTGCCAACTGTTGTTTATTTCCATCTTAGCATTTAGGAGTATGCCTTGCACTAGGAGAGAGTTTGATAAATTTTTGTTTGAGTTAAACTGCTTTGATTCAATCGTCCACTCACAGTGTTGGGTCCAATAACTTTACCTAGTTTCAGGAGGTGGCTGCCATTACACCTGAGGAGTATCCCAAGACCAAGGTAATGGAATGGTTTTGTCTCTTCCCAGATTACTGAACTTGTTTAAAAATGGTGCAACCCCAAAGTCCTGTCAGTATTATTCAGAACCACAAAGCTGCTAAGGGAGGGGTGACTATTCAAGTGTTCCCTTTGCTACATATTATTGCTAAGCAGTTTTAGCTATTAAAAGACACTAAGTTCTACTTCAGATTGCATCATTCTGCAAGGCTTCTTAAGTAGCTCCTGAGAGATAAGGAGAGTAAGTGTAAGAATTTTGTGCCATTGATTGACTTTCATGACCGCTGTGGGTTTTAATAGTAAATATGAAGAACAAAAACCAAAAAACCAAAGTGTGTGCATTCCTCTAAAATTGAAATTATTATTGCTGTTATTTTGGATAATTTATGTGGTACTGTGTGTACTATTTTAAAATTTTTCTTGATATGACTGCATATCAAGTGATATTTGACCTTCTAAGTAGAACCACATCATTATTAACATATATACATCAGAACTATGTACATACCATTAAATGTAAGAAAAAAATGGCACAGTAATGAAAGGGAATTAGGGCATAAACATTTCAGTAAGAGTGAAATGTCACAAATTGGACTCAAAATGAGTGAATAAAAAACTAAGAACTGTCTCATTTAAAATGAAAAAGAAAACAAAGGACAATTTATTTTTCTCACATTTGACTAATTAGTTGTCAATCTTATATCTTATTATACTTAAATCTGGTGTCAGACCTTTGTATAACAAGACATTTGATTGACACGGCAGTTTTTTACACATGGATGCGATGGTATACTCATGTATAACTACTTATTTGATTGACATATGAAAAATATCAATACATCTTTGTGTTTCCATCCTAGAGTTAATACTACCTAAAAGCAAAAATGAAATGCAGCCACCAAGCATTTGATATATTTATTTTGCTTAATATATAAAAATCATGAAATTGATTTTATTTCAGGATTGATTTTAGATCTTTTAGTATACCATATATTGGAAATATATTTAACCATTGAAAAATATATATACTGCAAATTTGATCCCAATCTCATTCCTATACATACTATAGAATTTTATTTTAACACAATTTATTATATAGGTTTAGGCATAATAAAAATAAAATACTGTTCTAAAGTATAGCAATCAAATTCATATTAGTGCAAGTATCAGAGTGAGATATTCCATGATAGTATTATTCAAGGTTCCCATCAGGTTTCTTTATGGTTGTACTTATTTAAGGTGTATTTTAAATATTATTTACTAAATAAATCATACAAGGTATGCTGGAGTAAAAATCAAAATGTGTTTTTATTTTATTTAAACTTGGAGGTTTTCAAATTATTTTTAAAGCAGCAAGGAGTATTTAAAGAATGCCAGTAAGTATTATACCAAAACTGTGTATCCTGGTTAATAAATGTTGACAAACAAAATTGAACATGTTTCTTTAGTGTTGGACTTTTTATAGTACTTGAAATGCTACTATGAACTGTGAATACCAAGTGTGGGAAATATTATTATGTTCCTCATTTCTCTTTGAATCAGACTCTTTTCCTGGGAACTATTAATGGGAGCAGAATGTATTTCAGGAAAAGTTATTGTGAGCATTTACCCCTTTGTTATAATAAGTATATAAGGGTTGGCTAATTCTATGAATATTACTATGTAGAAACCCAATACAGTGCGTCAAAATGCAGTTAACTCATTAAAACATTTTTTAGTCAGGATTTGACTTTTAATAAAATATTGCAATCATTGAAGGATAATTATTTATGATGGTAAAATATCTGCAATGTTTAGATATGGAAACTAAGGAATAGTTAAATTAGGACTTATTAATAATCTTCAGCATGAAATAGTATGCAGTCCTTAACATCATGAGGATAGAATTATATTTATTGACATGAAAAAGTGGTTCCAATATGCCATTAAGTGACACAAGAACACTACAAAATAGTGTCTACAAAATGATTAAGATTTTATAAAAACATGTGAATATAGAAAAATATGAAAATATACATCAGAATGATCATGGTAGTTTCTCTGGGTACAAAGGCTTTAATTGATTATAAATTTCTCTTTTATGTTAATATTTTATAATTCATCTGAAATAACTTATGTAACATCAAAAAATGAAGAAATGTACATTTATAAATAAAGATACATCGCCTTGAATTGTGAGGTCTCTGAGGATGGGGAACTCAGTTGAGGATGGACAACTTCCAGTTTCTTTTTCTTACAGTACTTACCAGGGCCTGCCTGATGAGTAGAAAGTGCTCCAAAGAATCACATAGGACTAGATTTATGTCTATGTCTAGATGAATTGACTCATCTAGATCATAACTTTCTTGTTAAAAAATCTATCTATGGACTATGAATGTTTCCAAATATTTAAAAGAGACCATGGAATACTGATCATGTCTGGCAGGTCAAGGTTCCTGGCTTCCTTTATTTCTGATAAGCCCGAGACATAGGAATGCATGGAGAATTGATAAAAAAAATTTGCGGGCTTGTAGTTGGTATAAGTCCATTAGAAGAATTTAATTTGCATGCAAGGTTATACTAGGTAATTAGTTTTCAAGGAATTTAGTTGGACATTCACAACTCTTAGTAATACTTTATTTTAAAACACTGGTGCATTCAAAGCCGGTGGTGCATGGCTGTAATCCCAGAATTTGAGAGGTTAAGGCAGGAGTATCACAAGTTCAAGTTCCACCTAAGCAATTTACCAAGACCCAGTCTCAAAATAAAAAAATAAAAAAGGGATAGGTATGTAGCTCAGTGGTAGAATGCCATTGGGTTCAATCCCTAGTGTCATCCAAAAAAAAAAAAAATAAAAAAATAAAAACACAAAACAAGAATATCTGTGCATTTAAATACAGGTTGGTAAAATTTTATATCAATACAAATATAAGGTCTTTCAAATCATACACAAAAAGTCTTTTTCAAAGTTGTCCTTTACTTTTAGATCCCTGGAAAAGATTTATAGAGTTCTCTCCTTCAGGTAGGATCATGTTAAATTATTTCTGATAGAAGCAAACCTAACTTTGATTCCCAATTAATTTGGTTCCACCAAGTGAATTACTCTGTCTTAATGTATATACTCAGTGGGTTTTAATATGTACATTTCTGATCCTTTTCTCTCAATAGCATCATGTATTGTAGTTTCAAATCATAATCCAAATCTTAGCAGATTGTAATGTCAAGATCAAAAAAATTTAAGCATTCTGAGCCCAAATCTGATCTTCTCAAGCATTTATATGTAATTATTTCCTCAGCCCTGTGACCAAGATGACTGTGTTCCAATCATAAATACAACATAATATGACTGGGAGTAGATGATTTTATAAGTCAAGATGAACAAATTCTTGTTGAGCCAGTATGTAAGACATTACCCAGTCTTCCTATTTATAATCTTCCATATTAGTGTACAATAACTAGAAGCACTGTTTCGTCCATAATTTCACTAGCCACTTACCCTTTAGGGTAGTAATTCAGCATCATGAGTGAGGAGTTGGAGGCACCATTTAAATCCAATGTCTCATAATGATACTAGTTAATTCAGACCACTGACCCATGGCTAGTATGAAAACAAGGTCTATACAATTTCTTATCTTTGTTTGAGTTATTTTTTCAAACTTAGAAATTTATAGGTGTGTTTTTGTAATGCAGTGAACCCTTGTGAGTTTTATAAGATGTTTACAAAGTTTGTGAAAATATTTTATCAGCATAAATGCTGCTGCTCAGTCTGAAGGACTGAAATAGTGTAAAATAGACAATGATAAAAAATAAATTCTTTTGGTCTCCAAAATTCTACTGGCATAAATAAGGCAGAGAAAAGTATTGAGCTGCAAATATATCCCACTTTTGTGAAAGAGCACAGATGACTTAGAGTACTGAACCAAGAGCCCAGAGGGTGCAGCTGAGAGTAATGAATAATTATTATTATTTTTTGTTCGAAACCTTTTTATTCAGAACCCCCTCCCCTCAAAAACCCCAAAGTTTTCCAACCACACACAAGATGGGTATGGTTAGGGGAGGTGTCTGTCCATCCAGCCCCAGCCCCCAGCCTATGTGGTTTGGGCAGCAATAAAGGATATATGGTAATGGCCTCCAAAATAAGAATTGAGATGTGTGCGTGTATGTGTGTGTACGTGCATGTGTGCGTGCGTGTGCGTGTGCGTGTGTGCATGTGTGCGTGCGTGCGTGTGCGTGTGTGTGTGTGTATGGGAAGTGGGGGGGGTGCAAAAGCGGTTGGGAATGGTGGGAAGGTGAAGGATGAGGTCAGTACTGGACGCGTCGCAGTTGGGAGGCCATTTCATAACATTTCTTGTTGATTGTACCACCGTGGACACCTTCTTTGCCCATTAGCTGCACTAGCGTCTTGGCAGTCATGGTGACCGCAAGGTTGAAGGTGGAGCTCCACCTGTGCTCTCCGCAGGACGAGTCTGGGAAATCCCCATCCTGTAGCAGTGAGTCTAGGATCACAGAACATTTCTGGCCCCCAGTGTCAGCCCGTTCACAAAACAGCTTGACCCGTCTTTGCAGACCAACTTTCGTGATGTTGACGAAGGTTTTCCCGGGGACGGCGGCCCAGACGGAGGGCGAGTCCTTGTAGCCCGCGATGGCCGCCTCCTGCCGGTCCCGTCCGCCCTGAGGTTGTGGATGTACACTCTCCGCCCGGCCGCGGCCTTGGTGCTGGGGCTGCCATCGGACTGCTGCTGGGGCCGCGGGCAGGTCTCAGGCAGGCGCGCGGGGACAGGCGGAGACCTTGGCTGCCCTAGCTGTGCAGCAGCCTTCGCACCGCCTTTTATTTTCTTAGAGCAGGTCTCCAGGATTTGAATTATTTACATGTTTCTTTGATTAATAGTACCTTTATTTTGCCTTCTGTTTTTGAAAGACATTTTCACAAGGTATAGAACTCTAAGCTTACAATTTTTTTCCTCTTTCTTTCCATGACCCTATAAAGATTACATGCCATTATCTTCTGACTTCCTCTTATTTCCCACTGGAATTATGGTCAGCTGTCACTTTTACTGATCCTGCTGTGAAGGAAATAAGCCTGCCCCTTCAGTCCCCAAGGGCATTTAAGGTGCATTCCTCCATGGTTTCCAATGGTTTTTCTGTTACATAAGTATTTTTATTTATGTGACTATATATTGATGGTGTGTGTTTGATCTGTATCTCTGAATGTCAAATCTATTTGAGTTTGGGAAAATTCTGTGCCATTATCCCTTCAATTATTTATTTTGCTACTACTTTTATTTATATTGCTGCATAACATATTACCACAAACTTAGTGGTAAAACGTATCATCTTACAGTTTCTAAGGGTCAGAAGTCTAGGTACAACAAAATTGGGTTCTCTGTTCAGAGATTCATAAATCTGAAATTGTGATGTCGGTCAAGTCTGTTATCTCATTTGAAACTTGGGGTCATTTTCCTGTGTTATTGGCTGGTGGCAGAATACAGATTTTATGGCTTTAAAACTACAATTTTCTGTTTTCTTGCAGACTGTTGACTCAGGGCCTTTCAAGGCCAACAAAACATATCTTACTTTGACTCTCCTGGGGGGAGTGTGCTGGGAATCGAACTCAGAACCTGTGCTTGCTAGGCAGGCACTCTAGGATCTAAATGCCCAGCCCCTTGTTTGACTCTTCCTGATCTCTGAAATTCTCACCTAGTTAGGTTAGGCCCAACAGTGATTTCCTTTTTGATTACTTTTAGCTTCAAAATAGCTTCTCCCATATAACATAATCATGACTGTGATAACCTTTAATATATACCACTCACACAGGGGAGGGCCCTACACAGACTATGTAAACAAGAGGAGCCAAAATCTTGGGGGCCATTTTAGAATTGTGTCTACCAGGCCATATTTTCTCTGATATTCTGGATCTCTGATAATAAGGTACTTAGACTTTTTCATTGTTTCTCTGAGAACTTATATTCTCTTGTATTGGTCATACGTTTTACCCTTCTAGTTTATTACCTCTTTAGCTTAGCTCTTTCTAATATGCTAAGTGAGAAACTGAGATTTCAATTTCACTTTTGAACAGTTTATGAAATTTTTATAAAAAAACTTTATAAAAAGTTAACTTTTCATAGTTGGAATTTCTACTGGATCTTTTTCTAGTTTCCAATTCTTTCCTAATTTTTTTGATTCTGACAGTTAATTTCTAAATATTTTAATCACAATTATTATATGATGTGCAGACACTCCAATAATGGAATTATCTGTAAGTTTTTGAAATTCATTTTATTTTTATTTAAATTTTTTTTTTACTGGTGACAAAGTTTATTTAAAAGGCAAAATGCAGATTGGGAGAAACTAGCTCTGCAGAGTGAGCTTAGGCAAAACAAAGAAAAACTAAAAAAAGAAAAAGGAAAAGAAAGGAAAAGTACATACTGCATCTGCAACACATAGTACAGGCTATCATGAAAATATATGATAGCCTATATTTTATTTTTTATGGCAGTTTTGGACTTACAGCAAAATTAAGCAGTAATTATAGATATTCACCACATATGCCTGGTCCCAGAATATTCACAAACTTTCTCACTATCAAATATTTTATAGTAGAGTATCATGTTTATTATAATCAATGAACCTACATTGACACATCATTTTCATTCAAAGTCTATAGTTCCATCAGGGTTAACTCTTGGTTTTATACAGTCTATGTGTTTTGACAAATGTATGATGTCATGTATCTGCCATTATATATAATGCCAAAAAATTTCATTCTTTAAAAAAAACTTTTCTGTGCTCTGCCTATTCATCTCTCCTTCTCCCCTAAGCCCTTGCAACTACTGATTGTTTAATGTCTCTAGAATTCTGCTTTTTCCATTATGTCACATCGTTGTAAACATATAATATTTAGCCTTTTCAAATTGGTTTCTTTCACTTAGAAATACACAGTTTCTCTATATCTTGTCATGACTCAATAGCTTATTTCATTTTCTATTTTTATTTTTTGCAGTACTAGATATTATTATTATTATTATTACTATTATTACTATTGGTTTTGGGTGCTGAGGATTGAACTGAGAGCTTTGCACTTGCTAGGCAAATGCTCTACTGCTGAGCTAAATCCCCAACCCCAAGTACTAGATATTAAACCCAGAAGCTTTGCACTGAGCTACATACTCAGCACTTTCAAATATTTTTGAGATAGGGTCTAGCAAAGTCATTACATTACCTAGGCTGGGTTTAAAGTTGGGCTCCTCCTTCCTTGGGCTCCTTCTGTAGTTGAATCACAGGTGTGTGCCACTATGCCCAGCTGATAGCTCATTTCTTTAGTGCTAAGTAATTTTCCATTGTCTGATATACTATTCTTCATTCTTTTCACTTGTGGTCAACATAATTGTTTGCCTGGCACAATACTGCAGACCTTTAGCCAAGCAAGAAATGACTCAGTTGTTTTATTTTGGAGCCTTTTAAAAAATGCCCATTTAAAGTTACATGCAAGTGTGGTAGGGTTCTGTGGCAGAATAATATAGTAAATTTCCTAATTTTGAAACATACTCCTCCCACTTCATTATTTAACCACAACCTCCTCTTGTAATCATGATTAATTTATTTACCCAGATAGTAGTTTTTTTCTTTAACTGCTGCTTTGCTGAATTTCCCACATGACCAGGTGATATTTACAACTTTACATTAATTGAATCTTTATTCTATTCCTGGTAGGAGTCCCCTGGCAAAAAGGACCTCTAATCTAGAAGAGCCTAATTTCAGCATGGGAAGTATATTCCCCATGGGGTCTCTGAGATTTACAGTGAAAGAAATACTCCTGTCTGCAGCCCTTTGTTCTCAATTTTCAGAGGTTCAGCAGATACAAGTACTATTAACTCAAAGCATGAATGCATCTTGAAAGATAATATATAAACCATACAAGATGTTATGCCCAAACTAATCCCTTAACCATAATAAATATTTCTACCCTTTCCAAATCTGAAATACAGTTGTTGTCACTCAAGACTCCCCATACTCTTGGAAAATCATGCAGCATAGTTTTCAGGAATTCATCATCTAGATCTGGTTCCTCTTGATCTGGAGAGCCAAACACCAAACCAATCAAACAAAAGAAAACAAAACAAAACACAAGGGAATGAAACACAATGAAACGAAACACAAATTATCTGCCCCACATATACTTAACATACAGTGATAGAATGGATGTAGATGAGAACCATAAAATATCTCCATTGGAAAAGAGAAAAATAGGCATACAAAGGAACTAGTTCATGGTATTTCTCTGAGCAAGACTTGTCAAGACCCTTTCCTTATAATACAGGGAATGTTGTTGCTTTAGCTCATGGTTCTATTCTCTTGGAAATGTCTTCCAAATCTGTTATCTTTCATTGGTCTTAGCTCTGACTTCTTTAGCTATTTCCTTTTCTAATGTCCTCCTTGATAATTTCTCAAGAGAGCATTACAGAATATACTCTTTGGATGTATAGGTAGCTTTTTTCACTTTTTGACTAAAAATTGTGTATTGTAAAATCTTTTTAAATTTCAAACAGTCTCAGTCGTATTTAGTACATATTGGCAGTGTTTTTATAAATAAAGATCTCAAGAATTTTGTAGACATTTTAATGTGAGTCACACTGACTTGCATAATTCTGTTTTGGGGCATGTCTTATTATAGATTTAACTATGTATATGTGAGGTACATCAGGATTTTGTAGGGCCCTGCCCTAAGTCATTCTAGGAGTTCTGTTGTCTTAGAGAATCAACAAGGTTCCAAAATAGTTATATCATAAGTACTAACAAATGGCCCTACAACTATACTTCGCTTTTGTTTTTACTTTAACTGTATGTCTATCTGGAAACTCATGGATTTCATGAGGTTGTGTCACAAAGGTTGTACCTTATATTTGGTCAAAACCAGTTATTTTTAAAATACAGACAATCCTCAACTTTTGACATATGACTTTTCAACTTGACAGTGGTATGAAAGGGATACCCAGTTAGAAACCATACTACAATAATTTGTGATTTGAGGGTGGAGGCATGCAGGGAATCAAACTCAAGGCCTTGCAGTTGCTAGGCAAGCGCTCTACCACTTGAGCTAAATCCATAGCCCCTAATCTATGATATACTTTGAAAGAGCTGTAAGAGTACAAAAGTTTCCAACACATGGAAGTGATTAAGTTTTGAGGAGATGCAAATGCTAATTATTCTAACTTGATCAAACTATACATCGTTTTTATTTATTGAATTACTATCCTGTACCCACAAAAGATGTGTAAATATATCTCAATAAAACAGAGGATATAGACTTTTTTAAAAATGTGAATTTTGATCTTTTCCCAGGCTAGTCATATATTTTCTTGTGATACTGGCAGTGGTGGCTCTCCACATTTCCCAGTCAGCCATGTGATCATCGGGTAAACCAATGGTACACTGTGTTGCTAAGCTATGATGTTCAATAAGCTAAGTGTCTAAAATGTATTTTCACTTAAATTGGGTTTTTCAGAATATAAGCCTATTGTAAGTTCATGAGCATCTGTGCTGCAATTTACAGATTTTCAGTGTGTCTCCTAAAAACAGCTTGCAAAGTAGCCACTTTTTTCTAAATATATCTCTTTCTTATAGTAAGTTACCAAAGGTGTTAGTAAAAATCACCTCATTCTTTAAAAAATATTCATTGATCTCTCCTTTCCATTTTACCAGTTAATTATGCATGTATTTTGCTAGCAACAGTTTTGCCAAATAGTTTTCTATGTAACAATGGTCACCATTTTCTTAGCTTCATATGACAGTTTCTCATCAACTTTTTTCAGTTCCTTATAATGGTTTATTCATTATCCAGTGTCCCACTGCAAAAGTCATATCACATGTTTTGAGTATATGTTATCTGTTGTTATCCACCAAGCCGACACAAAGTTTAAGTGGCTTAAAATAGCAATTATTTACTCTTGCTCATTTTTCTGTGAGTTAGCTGGGGGTAAGCAGGTCTAGGGTGGGCTGAGCTGGCCAGCTTTCCTTCAAATGGTGAGTCTGATCATCTGATTGGACTCGGTTTGACAGTGCTGACTAGGTTGGGTCTATTCTACATGTGCTCATTCCTGTGCTCAGGCCGAGATGGCAGCAGCTATCTGGGAGAAACTCTTCTCAGGGTGATACAGAGGTGAAAGAAATGACAGCTATACAATTACATTTTAAGTCTCTCGCCTTGCTTCATGTTGGCTAATAATGCCTTTGGCAGAAACATGTCATATGAAAAAATCAAGTATGCTTTAATATGGGAAAACGAGGGGAACTGGTGAATATTTTTGAACAACAACCTAACCTATCCTGAAATATGAGTGTTTTACTAATTATGATGTACATCTTGACTGCGTGATTATAGATTGGAGAAATAACAAGTGAACCCAAGGATCTATTGGTCCCACTGTGAGATTAATCTGAACTAGAACCTCCTTTTCCATTTGCCTTTGATCGGCCCATCTTAATAAGGGTCGGTGATTTAGTTTGTTGCTTTCAGTGTCATCTCACACATCATAAATGATCTGAATATTATTTTCTCCATTGTATACAATTATTCTGATAAAAGGGTGTAGTTCTTTGGGAAAATATTTGGGAGATTATTAGTATGTCTATTTGCAGTGGTATTGTAAAATCTTTCAGTTGATAGGCTTTGACTCTGAAAAATTGAGCAGGGGATCGTGATTCTCTATTGCTGTAACTGATGTCCTATATTGTGCTTACTCACTTTTGGCCTTTTTTCTGGTATATATACAAGACAGTGCCTCCATTTACCATTTATTCATCACATCCCTTTTAATAGCCATGGTCTCTGGCATCACAACAGAACCCTAATAGGCCAGAACTTTCTAGTTGCCATTATGTACTTTTTGGCTCTTGCAGGAATTGCCATCTACCTTGGCCTCTGATAGTTAAAGACTGTGTTATGGTTTGTGTCTAGATGTCACCCCAAAGCCTCATGCAGTCATAGGTGGGGCTTTTCAGAGTTGGGTGGATCTGGGGTGTGTGATGCTGGGATTGAGGGTGTATGATTACTAAATTAGTCCATCAGTTGGTTTGGCATAGTTCTGGGTAGGATTAAGAGCGCCCAGCCCTGGGTGTGTGTGCTATCTGCCGTAAAGGTCGGTAGGTTGGATAAAATATAAGGGATAGAAAGAGGATCATGGGTTACTTGTACCTTGCTGCCTCTGACTTCTGCCTGCAGTGAACTGTTTCTTCTCTGTGATCCCCCTCTGCCTTGCTAACCTGCCTTCGAGCCATAAAACTATGAACTGAAACCTCTACAAACTTTGAGCTAAATAAGCCCTTCTTCTTTTAACTTTGAGCGTCAGGTATTATGTCTCAGCAACGAAAAAAAGTAACTAAGATAGACTGTCTCCTGACCTCTATTGTTTCGTAATCCTGTTGGATTCACTGATGCTGGAAAGCCTGCTTTTTGTCCTGTTTGTTCATTCTTGTCCTACAGAGAAGAGCACCATTGAGCTGCTCAGGAACAACTTTCTAACAAATTTTTCACATTATATTTTGCACACTTACAGTCCATGTTCCACACATAGCCAGATTGATATTTTAGAAATAACAATCAGATTATGTGACTCTTTCTACTGAATTTAAGAAAGCCCAGACACCTTCATATATTTCACGTAGCATTATATCACATACACTTTGACATTCTTTGCACTACAGCCCATCACCCTCTCATCCTGCTTACTGGACTTCGGTCATTCTATACTGTCTAATATTTCTGAGATACATAAACTCTTTCCAATTTTGGAAAATCTTGATTTGAAATTCCTGATTCCTCTGTGCAAAACATTCTTACATTAGTGCTGATTGTGACTCACTCTTCCCATCTTAGCCCTACTATCATTGTATCAGAATAATTTCTGATCACCTTTCTGTTTATTTGCTTTAGATTACTTAAGTACAGGAAATCTGTTTCTCCATATAAGTTGTTTATTTGTTTTCATCAGTGTGACAGAAAGAACTTTATTCATGGAACTCAAGCATGGAAAAGTGCTTCGTACAAGCTAAGCTTTGAAAATACTTATGAAATAATTGACAATGTATACGATAACCACTGAAATAGTGCTTTTTTTAAAAAATGAGAACCCAGAAGCTAGTGTATTAGATTGCCCAATATTCCATGGTTTAGTTCTCTACCTATACAACAAAATGATAACAGCAGATAATTTGTTGACTCTTGAATTGTCACTATATTCTTCTATCTTTGATTTTCAACTTTCATAATAAATATTCATTTTAAATGGGCTCAACCTAAAAAATTAGCTTTGTGTATAGAGTCTGGCAAGGCAGTCTGAATCATAAAAGTTGCCTATTTCTAGAGCCTTGAGCAAATCTAGATCTGCAAGTGCTATTTATTGTATTATACATGGTGATGATAGTAGATTTATCAACATGGACGTCTTTAGGAATGATTCACCAATTGTATTTAGTAGGCAAGGACCTTTCTTGCATAAGTGGATTGTAAAAATTTTCTCATAATGTTTTGTTGGAAATTCCTGGAGAAATTAGGTCATTTAATATATATCCCACATACATTACTCCCTCCACCTTCTAGAGAAAGTGAAATACTTCGATAGAAAAATTACTTATTTGTCTTTTTCTTGCCACAGAGGAATTAAAATGGCATATGGGAAGACATTTATTACAGTAACATTAATAATCAAACAATGAAGGAAAAGTGAGTATAAATCAATCCATTAACATAAATTAAACTTTGAGCATACTACTTGACTAAGAGATTCCTGAGTATTGTGAATAAATGGCAAACATTAATTATTATTGTCAGAAACAATTGTATTAATTTCTCATGAAAGGAAAATAAAAATTTCATATGGGTATTTATATAAATTTTGCTTGAATTTATAGATCAGTGCATTGTAAATGGGCAAAATGTGAACAAGTTAGAATCAACAGTCCTATGGAAGTGAATTGTGTAGCATCTCTCATTCTCTTAGTGATTGAAGCTGGAAACTTAAAATTAATGAATGTCTGACTAAAGTTCTTTCTTTGAAAGACTAAGTGCCTGTGGGATAAATATGTACAAGACTTTTTTTTTTTTTTTTTGAGCTAGGGCTCAAATTTGGGGCCTTATGCTTGCAAAGCAAGCACTCTAACCACCGCGCTAAATCCCCAGCCCTATACAAGACATGTTAGGATCGAATACATACACTATTCAATGAACAATCTATTTTACTGTAATTTCTCTTTTCTAAACTCCGCTAAATTTGTAATCCTGGGAAATCCTTGTTTCCAGTGTCTCCAACTGGATGGATCTATAGAGAAAGGAAACATAAAATAGTGTATTTACTTGGCTTCTGTGGATACATTGACCAGTGCCATTACTTGGGGGAAAGAGGAATACAGTAGCTCTGGGTAACTTCCTTCTCAGAAGTGTGTTATTCAGATTGACATTTCAGAACCTCTTTTGTAAAGGGTGTTAGTCATAAGAATAACAGTTTATACTAACATACAATATATAGTTTTTAAATTCAATGGTAATATGATCTACTAAAATATTTATGCTAATGTGATTATCCACTCATTAAAAAGAATACATTGTTGTCAGTTGCTTTTAAGTCCATGAATAGCTCCCTTCCCAGCTCCTCTGAGATCTGATTTCATCTTAGTCTTTGCTGCATTTAATGTCACTGAGAAAATAAGAAAGGAGGTAAAAATGAGTAAGAAGGAAATCTCTTTATTATAACTTGCAACTCTATGACTATCCCGAAATACTTGACCTAAATTTTACTAGTATTAGGAAGGATGGATTAATTAGAGAACAAAAACATTTAAAAGTGATTAGTTTTTAATATAATATAAACAGAACATAGGCCCTTTCTTTTGTTTCCCCTTTCTTACTTATATCAGGTAATTTATGTAATCCAAGTGGACAACAGGTTGGTGATGAACTGGAAAATATTACAGTTTTTTTCCCCTTTTCTGTTGTATACATATTCTTTTTCTTTTATACTTTCTTTACCTTTCTCTTCCCTTTTCTCCTCTCCTCTGTTGTTTATGAGAAAACATAACAAAACCCAAAATAGCTGATATTGATCAATTTACTTTTAGATAATATAGTCTAACATCATAGCATTAATTTTAATCCTAACATTATGGTCTGTATTGTGTTTTTGGACATGTTCTGAAGCCAAATTCTGAATGCTTTTTGGCAAAGAATTGTGTCTTCAGCATTAATGTATTAGTTATCTTTCTAGAGTCAATGGTTTGCAAGAAAGCAGATACAACATAGAGCATTTATAACTTACTGTATTCACCCATAAGCCAAATGTAGGAAGAGTGCTGAATGTCTGTCTATGCACTGGAGACCCTAAAGGTCCGATTAAGGGCTGGGAGTCCACAGCACTGTCCTATGTACATCTGCAGCTTCAGGTAATGGCTGAAAAAATCTTTACTGGAACCAGGATATGATGCTCGCTGCAGAGATGAAGACCAGAGCTCCCCTGAAGCAACAACAGCCATCCTCCACAACAGCAAGGCCCCGAGCTCCTTCTTCAAGGAGAACAGCCAAGTTTCCTTCAGGAGAACTGGCTGCAGCAGAGCTTCTCCTGGGAAACAGTCTGCCACTGTCTTCTGCTCCCGCTCTCCTTTATGTTGCATTAGCAACAATCCTCAGGTGACTCGTCTTTGCCCAGAACCACACCAACTCAGTCCAGCTGGGCGTTCTGGCTCAAACTGACCACAGTAATAAGTTCACCACAATTAAAAAACAAAAAAACAACCTTCCTCCCTGTTTCCTTTAGCAGAATTGTCTATATTCAGGTTTGTGAGTCTTAACAACCAAATATTCAAATAGAAATTAAGGACCGAAGATGCTAAAACAAATCACTATTTTATTTATTTATTTATTTATTTATTTATTTATTTATTTTTTTTGTGGTGCCGGGGATCGAACTCAGGCCCTTGTGCTTGCAAGGCAAGCACTCTAATCACTGAGCTAAATCCCCAGCCCCCAAATCACTATTTTATACCACCTGAGATTATTTGTTAAATGGGAGCTGTTTATAATCCTGTCATACCTTACAGCTGAATTCAGTGGGCCATTTATGTTTCATATTCAGAAATGTTTCATTTGTGTTGAATATATAATTAAACTTTTTAGTTTTTAATTTTGTTAGTACATGTTTGCAGTACATGATTACGTTCATTGTGGAGAGGTGCTACGTGTACATAACATGTCTTAATTCTTCTTGCATCCTCTTTCTTCTTCTCCCCTTCCTCCCTCTCTCCATTTCTTGTTCCCCTCTCATTTGTAAAAGATCTATCTTCCTGTTTCCAGTTATCTATCTTTTATTGTGCTCTTTATTTATATTTTAGGTTTCTCTTATAAGAGAAACCATGTGATACTTAAACTTTTTAAAGCCATACATATTATACATGATTATATATAATGATTATATATGATGTATACATGGTATGTAATAATTATGGATATATACATAATACATTGTATTGTGTGTATATATACATATGATTATTCTTTGCTAAGGAATTGTCATCTTTTTCTTTTTTAGATTTTATCATACATTCTAACTCCTTAAAAGTATCAGTTTCATTGGTTTATAACTCTGTGTTCAGTCAGGCAGTCAGATTGTACATATCTATTAGCTGTATCCAGAGAGTAGAGTGTCTTGGTGAAAATTCAGGTTAGAAGCAATCCAACTGCATCATGTAATGCAGTAAAAACTTAAAATTATATAGTATAATTCAGCATTATGTTTCTTAAACATTCATCACAAACCTGAATGAACTTGATTCCTGTACAAGCCTTAATCTCAGTAGTCTATTCTCTGTTTTCAGTCTTATTTATTTTTCACTTGGGAAAAATGACTCTTTAAGAATCATAAGAATTTACCGACTCATGGGTTCGACTATATAATCTTACGATTAATTTCTCAAATGTAAAACTTTCCCCATTTACTTTTAAGTAGCTGCCCATGAAATCTTAAAGAATATCTCTAAAGAGTTGTAATATTTAGCGAACAGAGAATTCATCCGTAACTCCACAGTTATGTAACTATACTTATTTTTGCATATTCTCTACTTGTCTTTTTCATATGAATCTGACATGTCATCATTTTTTTCTCATTCTTAATTTTTGGTCAGTATTTGATAAGCATTGTGCTATTATAATTAAAATAAACATTTAAAAATGTTAATGGCTTGCTCTTGAGTTAGCATTGTGTAATAAGCATTTGCTCTAAACTTTACATTATTCAATATAGTGAACGTGCCCTGATTTAAGGAGCCACTTCCTTGATACTAAGCAGTTAGGTTTCTTCTAATTTTCTCCATTGTATGTCATGCTTCAGTAAGTGGGTAGCTTTTGATATCTATGGAGACAGACACAGTCAGACAGAGAGAATGACAATGTGGTAAAATGGTTACTTTGGGATAATAGATGAAGGGTGCAAAGAAATACTTTGAAATATTTATGCAACTCTGTGAATTGATTTCAGAATCATTGAAAGTAATACTTTAGGATGAATGTACTCATAGAATCAAATGTTACTTATATTTTGGACACTTTCTTTTTACATCATCTTTTTAAAACGATAAGTGGTACAGCACTATGTGACTATTTCTTTCATTGCTCAGTTAATGAGTGTTCTATGAATAATCCGTGTAGAGGAAAGATTTTTCCTCTTTGCTGAGTCAGGTTCTGAACTGGAGATGAGAAAACTATGAGAATGTGAATAGTAAAAGATAAGGAAGCAAAGGAAGAGATACTACATTTAGAGGAATAGCCATGCCAGTGTTCTTTTTTTACTGTTATTTTTGGAGTTATTCAGACAACAGAACAAGAGTGAAAATAACAATAAATACTTTTCTTGTTTGGTTAGGTTCTATCATATTACGCTTTGTAGAGGAACCCATTATTGTTAGTAAAATTTCTGACATTGCATTCTATGTAAAAACATAGAATCAAATATTTTAAAGCTCAGTGGGAACAGCAGTTTCCCAACTCCAGTCCTGCAAATTTTACACAAAAATATGAAAACTCAAGAGTAAAGGGCATAGATAAGTTTATAATACTGAACAGTAGCAGAAGTATTTCTCTAACGAAGTTCTCTCTATTCATACTCTAAGCAAAATGCCTTAATCTAAGTCTCATACAGTGAACACACTTCCTACATTTTCATGTAAGTCAATTTCCAGTTACTTGAATGTTTTGTTTTCTGTAGTTCTAGGAATTCAAATCAATGGACTACCCAAATTATTCAGAGTCCTTAAACAAAGTTTTCACAGGCTACTATATATGCTGGAAAAAATTATTTTGAGGAATACTAGAGTTTACTTCAGAAATATTTACAATTGAGGACCTTGATTACAGGTCCCCTGCTGATTTTGACTGACTATTATATATCACTGGGTCGGGGCTGGGGATTTAGCTCAGTGATTAGAGTGCTTGCCTTGCAAGCACAAGGGCCTGAGTTCAATCCCCGGCACCACAAAAAAAAAAAAAAAAAAAAAAAAAAAAAAAAAAAAAAAAAAAAAAAAAAAAAAAAAAAGGATTCTATATATCACTGGGTCTTTCTTTTAAGTGCTGGGTGTTGGAACTACAGTGCATTAAACAAAGCAAAATCTGGCTTTCATGACCTTATATTTAATCGAGGAACTTAACAATCAAGTGAGTCTTAGCCTAACATGAACTAAACATGAATATATGTAATCACAGAATAAATTCTTACAGGAAAGATCCTGACATAGACTTTGTAAATTATTATTATTATTATCATTATTTTGGTGCTGGGGATCGAACTGAGGGCCTTGTGCTTGCTAGCTTAGTACTCTAACTACTGAGCTAAATCTCCAGCCTCTAGACTTTGTAAATTATTAATTTAACAGAGATCCTAAAACATGTTCCCCAAGCCAGGCCTGGTGGCCTAGTCCTGTAATCCCAAGACGGTGGAAGACTGAGAAAGGAGGGTTGCAAGTTCACATGTAGGCTGGGCAGTTTATCAACTTTGTGAGACACAGTCTCCAAAAAAAAAAAAAAAAGTAAAATGTTAAAAATGGGCTTGAGATGCAGCTCAGTTCAAAGGGTCAGTATGCATTAAAAAATTTCTCCAAAACACCTATTTAGGTACTGACCAACAATAGAAAGTATGCTGTTTCCTCACATATTTGCCAGTATTATGTGTGCTGAACCTTGTCTTCTTTGCATTTGAAAATTGTCTTCTAATTGCTATGCTTGTTATTTATTATTTATTTATTCAATTATAAATGAAGAGAAATGTTTGTCACTTGGTATCCAAAGAGCTCTAGATTTTCTGCTTTCTGAAGAGTTGGGTAGGTTTTGAAAAAAAGTAGTGCTTTTTGCTTATGAGTTTGGAGACTGTCTTTCCACTTATTTTAGGAAAGGAAACATTGTCAAATTAAAAAAAAATACGAAGTTGTTCCATGTTAAGAATGCTTTCAGCACATTTTATCCCTCTGACAAAAATCCTTATTTTGGATGTGTGGATATTTCCATTGACTTTGGTTTCATAGAAGTGTGTGGGTGTTTTCCTTCCATGAATAAGAATGAGGCAGGTTCATTTAAAAGTATTGAAAGAAAGATGGTGTCTTCCCTACACAATACCAATCTTTTAATTTTCTTGCTGTCTTATGCTGAAGCAATGCACAGAGGCTACAGAACAATGTATTAAACTTATTCCCTCAGGATTTTCTCTAGGTGATTATTTTCTGAAAGCATTGTATTCCTCTTGGCACAAAACTTATTTAGGGGAGAGGGGTTTAGGATTCTTTTGAATTAGATCGTTGTTTCACTTTTGCAAAACTCGAAGCCTGCTCTTATAAGTAATGACTGTTTTAGTTTTGCCATGTTATTTTGGTGGCAGGCAGATAGTTACCTTGTAAATAAACTAAAGGTACAGGATACAGA
>PVJO010008013.1:0-77947 GCA_004026905.1 Hystrix cristata | reverse complement strand
TGTAACAGCAAGGAGGTAAATGCTTGCTGTCGCCGTGCACGGACTTAGTGTTTTAGGGCTCGATTCGCAGGGAAGGAGACAAGAAGCCACTCACAAATATTAATTAAGTCATTTAATAACAATAAAGAAAGTAAGGGAAAAGGAAAAACTCTAGGAATTCATACCACCAGTTCGCCGTTCTCATCACCAGTAACTCACAGCATGGGAATACATTCAAGCAAAGGTCTTAACTGTGGCTGAGAGAAGTAGCAGTCACTCAGGGCTCGAGAAGAAAACAGCAGTCGTGGAGGTGCAGCCGACAGCAGTGCCCACCGACGCACACAGGAAAAAGTACCATCAGCTCCGCGAGCGAAAACATCAGCTCTATGAGTGAAAACATCAGCTACGCGAGCGAAGAACATCATCAGCTACGTGAGCGAAAAACATCAGCTTCATAAGCGAAAACATCAGCTACACGAGCGAAAGAAATCATCAGCAACCTTGGCAGGTGTGAGAGAGAGAGAGAGAGAGAGAGAGAGAGAGAAGAGAGAGAAGGGAGTGAGAGTGTGCACCTGTGTGCCGCACCTGTAGTTATCTATGCTCTGACAAAGGAATGTTCCCCTCCAGGAAATGGGCATGCACGACTTTATCTCAGGCATTCATCCTGGGTCTGGCTAGGACCCGGGATGCCGCCAGAGTGAAGATCAAAGTAAATTCTTTGTTGATAATAAGACCGTTCCTGCAAGGTTAGCCAGACCTTGGAAGAACAGGCGCGCACCAGGAAACTTAGACCTTTATCAGAACACAGGAATTCGAACCAACTCTCAATAACCATATAGTGAATCTTACACGGGGTCTTCGGCGGCCCATTGCCCACGAGCCATGTCTTTGCCACCCACCCTTGGGCTGCACACACAAAGGAGCCAGCAGAGACCGGACCTGGAAACAGGGCAGGGAGTACACAGGGCAGCCTCCATGTGCCGCCCGCCAAGTGTTTCCATTTTTGTTTAATTTGTATTTTTATCGGTACATGCTTGCTGTACATAGTGATTATTCGTTGTGGGGGGTTGGCAAATGTGCTTTTTTCATCCCCTCCACCAGGTATTTTTATTAGCCTTGTTAGATCTTTTTTGTCTTTGTCTGTAGACTTTGGTACCTGTGGGGGGCCCAGGAGCCAATTCCTCATGGATGCCGGGGGATGACTGTCTGTTTCGCCTCTTTGGGGTTTTTTGGGGGGGGCGTGTGGGGCTTGTTTTTTGTTTTCTGCAACAGGGCCTTGCTGTGTACTTCAGGCTGGCCTTGAACTCACCATGTGGTCCAGGCTGGCCTTGAACTCGCAGTAGTCCTCCTGCCTCAGCCTCCAGAGTGCTGGGATTAACAGGCATGTACCACCATGCCCAGTCAGTTTCTCCTCTCACCCACTCATTTTAGTATCCCTGGTGGGCCTTGCTAGGGCGCGTCCTGCCGAGCGTCCCGGGAGGTTCTGCTTCCTCTTCCCTTCCCTGTGTGCATGCCGGAATCCAGGTGGTAGGCCTCAGTGATAATGGCTTGATTTCGCAGAGCCCCACCGAGCCGTCGGGGAGAAGCAGGCCTGAATGTCCTGCAGGACAGGGAGGGTCAGAGTCCCCCAGGACGGGCCCTTTCTCCCCACAGCCTGCCCACAGCCACCAGTTTTACCCTATGTGAGTGACCACAGTGCCTTCCTTACAGGTGTCAGCTTGACCTTTGCCCCAGGAAGTATTTCTGCACTTCCATAAGTCACATGATTCCCGCACAGATCCTGGGGCTCGTCCCATGTCCCCCTTAGGTACTGAGCACCAGCCGTGTCTGCCCAGGTCTCCGCTGGCGGGTCTTTCCTGCAGTTTGCCGCTGTCACCATTCTCATCCTTGGGACTCCTTCCCCGTGCGTCTGTGCTCTCCCGGCAGGGCATGGCCCCAGGGACCTGGTCAGCATGAGGCGGCGACCTCCACCCAGACTCTGAAGTGGGTGCAGGACCATCCTGACGTGTGCTGTACATACTTGAGTGTGTCTGGACTCTTCGGTTAAAGGTTTTCTAAGATGTCACACTGAGACGAACTCCCACGCAAGGGGCAGAGCAGACACTGCGCGCACTGCCCCGCATGCCCCATGGGCAGTGCTCCCTCTAATGTACGCTGGTGAAAATCCACCTGGTGCCTGTGTGTGTGGCTCTGCGCCAGTGCCCAGGGAGCGCCGATTCACCCTTCCTCTCAGCGTGGCCGCAGCGGCACTGATCTCTGCTTCTCCCAGGTACCTGTAGAAGTGTGGAAAACACATAGTATCAGCCTTCTTTATTTTTAAAAATGTTTTTGCCATATTGGAGGTTGAACCCAAGGCCTTGGCACAGAGCTGCGTCCCCAGCCCTTTTTATTTTCTGAGGCGGGGTCTTGCTGCTAAGCCCAGACCAGGCTGGTGTGACCTTCTTTAGGTGAGTCACTGGCATTCTGTTCGCCCTTTGCGCCACATTGATAGCAATGCCCTTGACACCTGGGTGCTGGATGCAGGCACTGCTGACACAGGCGTTGGTGATACAGGCCCGGTCTGCAGGTGTCTCGCTCATGTGGGGACGAGAGTCGCCCTCAGAGGTTGTACCCTTCGGCCTCCAGCTGCCGCCGATGCTGTCTCCCTGCGGTTAGGTCAGGGCAGGGCCTGTCCCTCCACAGGCAGCCACCTGTAGGCCATCCGCACAGTTTCTTCCCTGAGAAGACAGGTGCAGGGGCGAGCTTTGCCAGCATGTGGGACCCAGACAGGGAGCCGGGGGAGGGAGGGAGGCAGGAAAGAGGAAGAGCGTGGGCCTGTGGCTTGGACACCATGCACCTGCCTCCATGCACAAGCCACACTGTGAGTCTGTCTTGGGTGGCTCAGGTCGGGGGCCCTCCTTCCTCCTCCCTGCAGCAGCTATAGATGCTCCGTGCCATTGGCACGAGCTCAGAGCCCCTGCCATGAGCGACAGCCAACCATTCTGCTCTCCTCTCTCCTCCCACCCACAGGGCAGGAGGTTTATCTACGCGGGCTCCAACTCGGGTGTGGTGCAGGCGCCCCTGGCCTTCTGCGGGAAGCACAGCAGCTGTGAGGACTGTGTCCTGGCGCGGGACCCCTACTGCGCCTGGAGCCCCGCCGCGGCCGCCTGCGTTGCTGTCCACCGGGCCGAGGGCCCCGGCAGGTACAGGGCGGGGCGGCTGCCCACGGGTGCCCCTGCTGGGTGCAGGCCCGTGACCCCGCCGGGTTGTTTTGCAGGGGCTGGATTCAGGAGATGAGCGGCGACGCATCCTCGTGCCCGGGTGAGTGGATCCCCGTCCCGTCCCCACAGAGCAGCCAGCTCACGGACACATTTCATGGCGCTTCGGTTGTGTGGCGTTGGTGTGTTTTGTTTCCTTTCTCCGCTTGAAATGGAGGTCAAGCATCACATGCAGGCCCAAGTCTCTCTCTGTCCCTTCAATTGCAGAAAGAGTATCTGAAGCCACGAAGGCTGTATTGGTTCACCGGAAAACACTCTCTGTCCCAAACTGTCCTCTCTTGGTTCTGCTTAGCTTTGGGCTCAGAACCTGATAGCAGTGGGAAGAAGGGAGCCCCTGAGTACAGGGCAGGCACCCCTAATCCCAAAACCACGACTCTGAAACCTTTTGAGTGCCAACATGGTATCACAGATGGAAAATTGCATGCCATGGAATTTCATTTCCTGCTCAGAATGATTGGAAATATTGTATAAAATCATCTCAAGGCTATGTATATAAGGTGCTTATGAAACATAAATGAATTCATGTTCAGACTTGGGTCCCCTCCCCAAGATATCATTACGTATATACAAATATTCCCAAATCTGAAAAACATCTGAAATCTAGAACTCTATCCAGCACGTTTGGGTCAAAGAAGTGCAGCTCCCGAGGGAACCCCACTGCCTGTGGCAGCTGTGAGGAGTCGGCACTGTGCCCCAAGGCGGGGTGGAGCCAGGCCCGGAGTCCCACACACCCTGCCGCGCACTGCTCCTCTTGGGGCAGACAGCAGCCATCAGATTGAGGCAGGGTAAGAGGAGGGCGCCAAGGCGCCCCAGAAGCCAGCCTTCCCTGCAGCCACTAGCGAAGTGTTTGGCGTCTGACTCCAGCAGACGGAGCCGGCCCCTGCCCCGTGCCTGCAGAGGCTGAGATGCGGGATTCCTGCTGTTCAGAGCTACCTCTGGTTTCCTCTCCCCTGAGGGCTGCCATCAGAGCTCATCTTTGCTTTTGTGGTCACGCATGTTTTTATCTCCTTAGTTGTTCTGGAAGATTCCATCCTGCTCCAGTGGGTGAAACTTGTATACTCTTGTGGGTATTGACCTGTTTTTAAAACAAGTCGAATAAGCCACCAGGGTTGTTGATGCTGTGCACATTTATTTTGATGTTCCAGATAAAATTAAAGAAAGTTACCGGCAGCATTTTTTCAAGCATGGCGGCACAGCAGAACTCAAATGCTCCCAAAAGTCCAACCTAGCCCGGGTGGTGTGGAAGTTCCAGAACGGTGTGCTGAAAGCAGAGAGTCCCAAGTATGGTCTTGTGGGCAGGAAAAACTTGCTCATCTTCAACCTGTCGGAAGGAGACAGCGGGGTATACCAGTGCCTGGCGGAGGAGAGGGTCAGGAACAAGACGGTCTCCCAGGTGGTGGCCAAGCATGTGCTGGAGGTGAAGCTGCTGCCCCGGACCCCCGCCACACCAGCCTCTCCGGTGGAAGGGAGCAGGGCCACCCCCGGGGTGCCGGTGGCGTCTACGCAGGGCTCTTCACCCCTGACCCCGGCTGTACGGGCCACCTTCCCTGGGGCCATCACCCTGCCGCCCCGGCCGGCGCCCACCAGCTCGGCCTGCGAGCCGAAGATCGTCATCAACACAGTCCCCCAGCTACACTCGGAGAAGACGATGTATCTGAAGTCCAGTGACAACCGCCTCCTCATGTCTCTCTCGTTCTTCATCTTTGCCCTCTTCCTTTGCCTCTTTTCCTACAACTGCTATCGGGGCTACCTGCCTGGGCAGTGCTTAAAACTCCGCTCAGCCCTGCTGCTTGGGAAGAAGCAGCCCAAGCCAGAGTTTTCCGACCTGGAGCAGAGCGTGAAAGAGACGCTGGTGGAGCCCGGGAGCTTCTCACAGCAGAATAGCGAGCAGCCCAAGCCAGCCCTGGACACCGGCTACGAGACGGAGCAGGACACCATGACCAGCAAAGTCCCCACGGACAGGGAGGACTCGCAGAGGATCGACGAGCTCTCCGCCAGGGACAAGCCGTTCGACGTCAAGTGCGAGCTGAAGTTCGCGGACTCGGACGCAGACGGAGACTGAGCCGCATCCCCACTGGTGTCTTGTAGTTCCTTTGTGGAGAGTTTAGTGTTTAACCTGTTCAGTAGTGGAGTCTTGAGTCTCGTCACCGTGCAGCGATCCTCAGTCCTCTGTTTCCTCTTGGGTTGAGCCTGTGACTTGTCTTCTTTGTGCACTGGGAAGACGACAAGTATCGCATCCGGTCTCGAGGCCCGCAGTGGGCGGGAGTGCGTGGAGATCCATGTGGGGCGGCGCGACGTGCCCGAGCCCTCGGGGTCGCAGGGGAGCCACAGCTTGCCTCCCATCGGCTGAGAAGGGTCCCTTCTGCTTCCCCTCCTCGCAGCAGCCACTAAAGATCATTTCATTCCAGATTGGAAATGACGTTTCAGTTTATCAGATTGGTAACTTATTGCCTGTTGTCCAGATTGGCACGAACCTTTTCTTCCATTGAATTTCTTTTTAGATTTTTGCTTTGTGTTGAGTCTTAGGTCATTTTTTTTTTAATTACCGAAGCAGATATTTTAATATTTAGAAGATGTTCATCGTCCAGATTTTGTTATCTATTGGAATATGACTTATGTTGCTTACGATTCTCAGGGATAGACTTACTTTTCTAAATGCGTTCGTTCTGCTTTTAGAAGTGTAGACACCTAAAGAAACAGATCTCTTGAACACACTCGCCCTTTTATGTTTCGTTTTTCACTTTATTCTTCGGAAGCATCATTTCCAGAGAGATTTTCTTTCTGTATTTTTTTTTAACTTTCTTGAAGAAGAGGACTGTCCCGCATCCGCAGGCAGGCGGCATATGAAGAAGGGTGGCCGATGGCTCGGGGCAGTGCGGGGAACCTCCCCACCCGGCAAGCGGAGCCTTCCCAAGGACGTCTTGGGCTCTCTGAACATCTCCTGTCCTCATCTCTCGTCCTCATCTCTTCCTGCTTCGTCTCATCCCTGCTGCCGCTCGGACTCCGCCCTCGGCCCCTTGGAGCTGTCCTCTGACCCCCAAGAGACAAGCGGGCCGTGGTGGATGCGCTGCTGGCTGCGGGCTTTGACCACACGTCTGGTGCGCTCAGCCACCTTCGCAGACCGGTCTTTGCCACTGTCGTTAGAGATGGAAATGGGCGGTACGATTTTAACACTCGTTTGTTTTACACTCCATCTTCTACTTTGTAAATACTCATTCAGAGGAGGACTTTTGTTCCATGGCAAAGAGCAATAAACTCTGGACATCTGTGTGCCTGTGTGGACGGTCTCACCTTCCAGCATGATATGAGTTCATCATTTTTGGTGTAAACTTTCGTGTTTTATAAGATTTACTTTGTTTTTATTTTTCTATCATGACTTGTATACATGTGGAAAATACCCAAATAAATGAGAGGCTTCTATCATTCATTTGGGCAGGTGTTACTCACGGAGGTGTGTGGTGGCTCCAGTGCGGTGGCCCAGGCTCTGTTCCCATCTCCACCTGTCTGCTTCCTGCTGTGCTTTGCCGTCTCTGGCCTGGGACCTGGTCCTGACAACACCCTCCTCAGTGCCCTTTCTTTTCTGTCCTCTGTCTCACAGCCTCATCTCCTAAGCCTTTCCCTCCTCCTGGCTCCTCCTCCCTGTCCTGTCTGGGCCCCGACTCGTCTTCTTCTCCCCGGAGCCCCTGGCCAGCCCCGGGCCTGGGGCCTGACAGCCGCACGCGGGTCGCCTTGCTGCCACCCTTCCTGAGTGACCAGGCACAGCAGGTGCATGCGCTGGGGACCTTCCACCTCTTCTGCCAGGCCACAGGTGAGTCAGGGCACGCCCTGTCTGCTGTCTCCTCCTGCAGGCAGACGGACTGCTGGGGCTGCCTCCACGTCTGCATAGTCTTGCTCGGTCTTCAGCGCCTGCTGCCTTCCTGGTTGGGCTTCCGGCAGAGGCATCTGATGCTTTCCTGTGGGTTGGGCCCTGTGAAAACCCTGCGAACAGCCAGCAGGAAGCTTTTCTGAGCATACAACATGAGTCAGCCAGCTCTTCTCCAGAAAAGGCCAACTTGCAGGCTGTGTGGGCCGCAGGGTCTCTGTCATAACCGTTCAGCTCTGCTGTGACACTAAAGGCAGCCATAAACAACAACAGGGCTGTGTGCCAATAAAACTTTACAAGAGCTGGCGGTAGGGCAGATGAGGGCCGAAAGCCGGTTCGCTGACCTGTACTGTGGTGCAGTATGTGGGTCGCTTCTGTTTTCGTAGTAACTTTGAGGTTGACAGGTCATTTGGGTCCCTTTTTTTTTTTTCCAGCACGGGAGACTGAATTTGGGGTCTCACACATGCCAAGCAAGTGCTCTACCACTGGGCTACATCTCTAGCACTTTGTAAGAAATTTTTACTTTGAAACAGGAACTTGTTAAGTTGCCCAGGCTGGCGTAGGACTTGCCACCCTCCCACCTGTGAGTTGCTGGGATTACAGGCATGTGCCACCACGTCCAGCACATTGAGAAATTCGTATCTTAGAGCTTGCAGTATGGGGGTGTCGGAATGCGTGTAGTGTGTACTCCCTGCAGATGTAGGAAGGGTCCGTCTGTGCCGGGGAATATTCCCTTGGGGGCCGCTCTTGAGGGATGGTCGTTGGGCCAGAACCGTACTTGAGATCCATCCCTGGTTTGGCAGCACCCGGCAGCCCCGGTCTCGTCTGAGCAGTGGGCTGGGCCTCTGCAGAGGGGAGGAGTGAAATTAATGAGAGGAAAAGCAAATCCAGTTTATTTTTCAAACAAATCTAAACAAGCAGAAGTTACTCAGATTTGCAGCTGCCCCCGTTCCTTGTTGAACAGCTGCGGGAGCCTCTGAGAGACCTGTGTCCACTGCGAGTGCAGTGTCTGTCAGCCGCTGTGGCCCTCGTGGCCCTGACCTTTGCCTCGCGCCTGTGGGACGAGCTCTGTTGGGATTTCGGTTTGGGATTTGGTTTTTGAGAGACAGGGTCTCACTGTGTTTCCTAGGCCAGCCCTGAACTCTGGGGCATAAGCGATCGTCCTGCCTCAGCTCCTTGAGGAGCTGGGACTGTCACCACACACAACTGTCTCCGCTCACTTGGGCCGGCCCGCCCCGGGACACCCGGGTCAAGTTTTGCCTCGGGCCGAGGGATGGCAGGAAGCCCTGTGTCTGGTGGGGGAGCTGGGTCCACAGGACAGGGTGGAGGGCCCGGGGCTCCTTCCCTGCAGACACGGGCAGGCTGCGTGGCCAAGCACATGACACTGTTAGGCGGCAGGTTCTCAGCTGCGTGTTACCTGCCGCCCAGGTTTTTATACGCACCAGCCCTTGAGCTGGGTGGAGCGAAAGACGAGTGCCTCGCCGGGGGGCGGGCTGAGCTGTGGTGCTGGTGTGCGGGGAGCTGGTTATGAAGGTGGTGGAGGGGCTGGCGGATGGTGCCCGTGTGGGCGGTAGAAGCAGAAGGGGGAGGTGTCACTCAGTCTTGTCTCTGTGCCGCTGAGGCCGGGCTGTGGGACCCATAGCTGCCCCTGCCGGGCTCGGGGCCTGGAGAAGCACTTCTTCGGTCCTCCTGTGGCCGGGCCTGACAGTGTCTGCTCCTGCTGCCAAGATAGTGTGCGGAGCGTGGCGGGAGCCGATAGGACGAGCTTCCTTTCCCGGACCTCAGAGCAGATCGGACAGTTGGGAACTGAGGCCTCCGTCCTTTCCTGCGCCCTCCTCACATGGTTGTTACTCTCCAGAAACATTTGGGCCCCGCTGGGACCTTTCTTTCCTGTCCCTTTATTCCATCAAGGACACACCTGATGGCCTGGCCTGGGAGGGGCCGGCCGTGGGCCTGTGCGGGGAGGGTCAGGCTGGGCGCTCTGTGTCCTGGAACAGGCCCCCGGCTGAGTCAGGATGGCAGACCGAGCCACCCCGGAGCCCTGGCCACAGGCCACAGGGCGGACTCTTCTTGGGGAGAGATGGGTGTGGCCTTCTGCTGCCGCAGGCCTGGTCCCCAGGAGTGTAAATCGTGCCTCTCCAGGCAGGTCCGGGGTCTGCAGCCGGACCTGGGCTGGCTGGGTTTGGAGCCTGGACCTGGGCTCTCTTCCTGAGATGGCTGTCTTTGTGACCACTGTCCTGAGCTGTGAGATTCAAAGGGGGGGGGGTGCACGTGGGATCTTCGGTTCCTGTGCTCCTTGTGGCTGCTCTCTGCCGGGTGACCCTCTCCTCGGGGAGTGTCGCACCTCCAGGGAAGCTAGCTGAGGTCGCTCAGGATCTGCCTGCCACCAGAAGATGTGCCCCAAAAGGGAGTGAGAGGTGTCCCCATGGGCAGCCGCTCGGGAGAGGTAAGGCCACTGCTCACCCTGCGGGGGCCAGGATGGCCCCAGGGAATGGCCTGGTGAGAGCAGGCAAGAGGGCAGGGTGGGGGCGCCGGGTGGAGGGCCTGCTGGAGCGCTGTGCAGTGGCAGATACAGGGTGGGTGGGTATCCCCCAGATGGTGCTTAAAACCACCTCTGCCACAGGACCTAGCTGGGAGGACCAGGGCAGGGAGCTCAAAGGGCTAACTGTGGCCCCAGAGCCCTGAGCCTCCGAGCTTGGCCACAGGAAGGGAGGGCAGGCCAGGCACTCTCCCGCCTCCGTGCTCCATGTCTGAGTGCCCGGAAACCAGCGAGCTCGTGGCTGAGGGCAGCTCCTGGTGGCCGCCTGCCCCCTGGGACCCTATACCCAGGGAAGGGACAGCAGCCCGTGGAGCCACCTAGCTTCAGGATGGCAGCACCGCATTGCAGCATGCTGGCAGGGGTCTAGGATTGGTGGGTTCGTGTTCATTGTATTTTACCACGTGGCCAGCTGCAGTGGGTTGGAAGGATACACACACCACATACCATGCTACATATACCACATACCACACCACATCACACGCACACCATCCATACCACGTACGCACACCGCACATACTGTGCACACCATATGCACACACAGCACATATATCACACAGCACAGTAGACCACACACCACACATACTGTTCACACCACATGTAGCACACACGTCACATACACCACGCACTTTGCATACTGCATAGCACACTGGACAACACACCATACACAACATGCAAACACCACAAACATGACACATCCCACACAACACACCAGGCAACACATTACATATGTATTACACCCTGGGTGACACACGCAGACCGCAGACACCTGTATACCACACATGCACAAACTTGCCACACCATCAGGCCAGCCAGGCAGTCGGGACACCTTCTCAAGGTCCTTCGCGTAGCCGTGTCTCCGAAGTGCCTTTTGCACCTAAAGCGCCAGTGGCCCGGAGCGGGACCTTGGCGGGTCACTATTGAGCTGGCCACAGGGCGTCCGTGGTGGGGGGCAGGCTTGGGACCTGGAGCAGAAATGCAGGATGCGGGTGGCGAAGACCCGCCAAGCCCAGACTCTGCAGAAGCTCCTTGGCTCCTGCCCACGCTGTCCTCACACTCTCGGAGGCCTCTGGGGACACGGGTGGGCAAGGCTGGAGCAGCCAGGTCTCTGGTAGCCCAACCTGGCCATTTTGTCCCTTTCTCAAGGAGGGCAGGGCCACACCAGGAAGGCCTCACCTGCAGTCTCCTCTCTGTCCCAGGGTCCCGTGTCCATGACTGTGGACAAATGTCCCAGCTACCTGGCCTGTCCCCAGTTCCATCCCTTTGCTGAGAGGCGGCCAAGGTCCCGTGGTGGCTTTTGTTCCCCGAGACTGGGTGTCTGGTAACATTTGCTGACATACAGTGTGCAGACCATGCAGGATGCAGGCTGCCTGCTCCTTACAGTAACTTCTGCACATTCCAGCAGTGGCCCCAGAGCCCCAGGGACTTCTGGAGGGTGTGCCTGGTGACCAGGGTCCCAGCCTGGCCAGCGCTCACCCAGGCTGCCTGCTGGTCCTTTGGCGTGCCCTGGTCCAGGCTCCCCAGTGGTGCTTGTCAATGACGGATGGTTCCCTCTGGGACTGTGGGGGTACAGTCTCGAGTCCTTGGGGATGTCGGGATGACGTGGGGGAGGCTACGCTGTGGGCCACCCATCTGTAGTAAATGTCCATTGTCAGGTCTGCGGAGAGGGGTGGGCACACTTGGGTAACAGACTGACACTGACTAGGGACGGGGTGCAGATCTGCACAGGTATCTAAGTCCCTGTCCAGCAAGGACAAAGCAAGGTGACGTTTGAGCCAGGCAGTCCATACAGGACAGGACACGGCTGGTACCAACAGGAGGTGGCTAAGGGAGAGCGCATGAAGTCTTAGGCACAGTTTAGGGGAAGTCTCCAAAAAGAGGATGCTCAGAGCCCTGCCCTTCCCTGGGCCGCTCAGAGCAGGCCTGAGTGGCAGGCGACACCACCGAGGTGAGTGTGGCTGGGTAGATGGGGGCCCCACAGGACAGTCAAGAGTTGCTGCGTGCGGGGTGTGATTTCACTCCTCTGCCTCCCCTGGCTGCTCTGGGACTCTGGAGAGAGCAGAGAGGGGTGCCCATTGGGCCTTGGTGTATTGTGCAGCTGCACAAACCCCCCTCCAAGGGCAGAGTCTGAGGCACAGGGCCACATGCCTGGAACGGGAAGTGCCACTGTCCCCAGGAGGGGGCCAGGGATGGGCAGGCAGCAGAGTCCTTGAGGGAAGAGGCTGGGAGAGTGGAAGTCAGGGCACCCCTGGGGCAGTGTGCACTCAGGGACCAGCTGGGGGCTTGACCCCTGGAGGACACGGCACTCAGCCGCCTGGGCACGCTCAGATTGGCACCTGCTGGAGGAGCGCCTGCCACTCCATTAGCCGCAGGAGGACCACCTGGGCGTGAGCTGGGCAGCAGCCTTGACGTAGAGGCCCGAGGGCAAAGTGAGCCACACATACATGGAAGCCTGGGGGGCGCGAGTGCCATGCAGAATGGCGTGGAACGTCTCTGGGGACGTGGCCCCAGCAGCTCAGGCCCGGGTGGATCCTTCACGCCTACCCCCACTCCAGGCTGCCCGGCTTTCCTGGGGAAGGCCACTGCTGGGTGCGGTGTGGTGTGTAATCAGGTCCGCATGCCCACGATCACAATTGCACAGCTCTGAGGCCAGCATGCTCCTGGCACTGGCTGGTCATGTGGGGCAGGGTGGGCAGGAGGGTTACACACGTGCTGGGACCCAAGGCTGACAGCTACAGCCTTTGTCACATCGGGCCTTGGGGACAGGTGGTCAGTTGTGTGGCCTAGCATCTACCTAGACCCTTCCCAGCCAGGAGGACAAGTTCCCACCCTCGAGGGCCAGGGGAGAACCAGCATCCATGGTTTTGATGCCAGAAAGAGCCAGCATCGTGTCCACACGATGAGACTCCTGCGTGTCCACTCCCCTCAGCAGCTGGTGGAAGGCGCCTGGAGAGAGCCTCTGAGCGTAGCTTGTTCTCTTTGAGTTGTTGGGGTGGGATGGTGGGGCCTTGGGCAGGTGGCTCAATGCAGGAACCAGGGGGCCTCTAGGGGAAGGAAGACTCCAAGGGCATTCAGGATGCGCTGAGCAGGCTTGGAGGGGTGATGCGGGTGGGTGTGCAGCCCCTGCCCGTCCCTTACTGCCACGCGATGCTGATGGGGTGGCCGTGGGCTGGTTTTAACTCTCACTTTCCCTCTCTCTTTACTCTCCTCTGCACCCAGAATGAGGTGGATAGTTTAAAATGAATGCACGGAACGTAAGTACCTCTAAGCTCTTTGTGTCTGTGAGTGTGAACATGTGCGGTCTCTGGGGAATTTTGCAGCTGACGATGGCACCGTTGCTCAGTGCTGGTACATAAGAAAGGATACTGGACTTTCTTAGACCTGGATTTCATGTCTAATGTTCAAAGAAAGTCTCTCGCTGCTTTAATCCTAACACCTCTAGAAAATCAGTTTCTTACAGTGAGATTCTAGTTTGATGCCTGTAAGCTAGGGAACGGCTGAATAAAATGTGGTGTCATGAAAGATGTCCAGCAGTTAAAGAGACAAAATCCTTGGCCCTGTGTCCACAGGTGCTGCACCGGTGGGCCCCGCTAGTGCTCAGGAAAACACTCTCTGTCCTGAACACAGACGCTTCCTTGTTACTGACCCTACACGACGTGGCAGAGCCGCTGACAAAGTGTTTACTGTCTTAGGTGATTCTAAATCTGTGGGCAGCTGCACGCAGGGTATTTACAAATACTTTACCATTTTATATCTGGGATTTATCTGTGGATTTTACTCTTGGGGATTCTGGAACCAGTGCCCAGGGGATACCGAGGGAAGAATGTGTATGTCCCCCAACTGATGGACATCTGTCCACGTAGAGATGTGGTTACACACACGAGTGGAAAAATAATGTAGTGTGCATTGAAAAAATTCTGCACAGGACAACCCAGAAGGGCCTACTAGGCCGGAGCCAGACAGACTGCTACACAAAACGCTTTTGAAAGACCTTTCAGAATTCCTGAGTTTATAGTACTTTTCTTGCAAATTAGCATTCTGTTTTAACTATAAGAGCAATGTTTATTCAGTGAATTTGTAAACTGTAGGAAGATATAAAAACCATAAATTCAGCCCCAAATAATAACTACCCAGAGGTAGCCACCCCAAGCGTCATGGCCACGATTAGGCCTATTTGTGCATACACATGACTGTGGCTACACACACACGTTTAAAAACAGCTATCCCTGTATACACATACATGTGCACTTAGGTTTTTTCATTTCATATGTTCGTATTTTTCTTGGTATTATGAGATTCATGACAGTGTAGGTAGCTTCTTATGACTAACAAACAGGGACTTGGGAGCGCCGCCCTGTGCTCCTCTCTCCGGCCCGGAGCTTCATTCCTGACTGTCCACAGGGGCATTGGCACCCCGGCGAGTGCTTGGGAGGAAAGTTCTCCGGCTCGCGAATGGCAGGAATTGCTAAAGGGACCAAAGGCCACTAGATGCCAAGGCTGGTGAAGCAAGGAAAAGGCCATCACAAAAGTAACTTCAGTGAAACTAGCAATCTTTCACAACTGCAGCACATGACAGGGACTCCCAAGCTCTCCGGCCAGCACCTCCTTCAGGGCCGGGTCACGGTCCTCCCGCCTCTGGACGCCCGCCTCTGGACAAGCGCTCACCTGAGGGAAACATGAGGGGTTTTGTGTGCCGGCGTTCTTAGGAGTCCTTCGCTCTGTCCTAGTTTTCAACTCCAGCCACAGCTGGGGTTGCTAGCCACGTCTGACATCATGCATTCATGTGTATGCACAGTTTCTCCGCCCTGCCGAATGTCCTCCTTGAAACCACAGCTTGTCACTCTCGGGTGGCTTCCAGGGAGTCCAACTGCTATAGATTCCGCCTGGGATGGGCAGAGAGTCACGGTGGCCCCAGCCCCTCCACCCCCAATACATAAGCTAAAAGGTCTGGAAGGCAGCCAGGTCAGGTTCGCTGTGGTCGATGCCTGGCTCACTGTCCCTTGGCACTGGGCCTTTACACCTGTGGGAGCCCTGGGTGGGTTCACACTCCCATCTTAGCCTGCCAGGCCCAGACCCAGCCAGGCCTGAGTTCTCCAGTCAGCAGTATCTGCTCCTCCAGTCCCTGCCCAAGCCCCGATTGCACAAGACAGGCCCTCAGAGTCCCTACCCAGTGCAGCGCCCTCCACCTCTGCATGGGGCAGGCCGAGTCCTGGGCCTCTTGGTGCAGTGTGGAGAGTGGCTTGGGCCTGCGGCCACCTCCCAGGGTGTGACGGGATGCTTTCCAGGGCTCAGATCATGTGCGGAGCTGACACCACCCCTCGGGGACACTCCATGGGGTGGGAGGTGCAGGTGTGCGCTGAGTAAAACCATCTTCGGCCAGGAGCAGGAGGCCCATGGGGCAGCGAAGGCCTGCGGTGTTGCTGCGCTCTCTCTGCCGGTCACTGGCGGGGGAGGCTCAAGTCACTGCTGGGGCAGCGCAGACCGGTGCCGAGCCGGGGATTCAGGGGCACAGAGATGGAGATGGTCCGTGTGCCCACAGGTCCAGTGGACATCCGCTTCGTCTGGGAGAAGAATGGGCGCATCCTGGAGACATGTGTGCCTGTGCAGACCCACGCGCTACACGACGGCAGGACCCACATGCTTAGCTGGCTGTGGGACGCGATCCAGGAGAGCACCGAGTACCGCTGCTCCGTCTTGTCCTCAGCAGGGAACCAGACCTCGAAAGTGCGGGTCGCAGTAGTGAGACACGGTAGGTGACACTCATGCCTGCTGCAAGCCTGGTAGGAGGGAATTTTTCACGGTCTACCGTTACCTCAAAGCACGCTTGTGCGGTAGCATTTCAGTTTAGGGATTAATGATTGTCTTTCTGCTGAGAAAGATGAGTATTTGGCTTTTCACTGTCTGCTTCCCCAGTGCACACCAAATTTGCACAGCCACACGTATATTTCATTGCACCCATGACTACTTACACATGTGCACACGTGCTCATGCACACACACTGCCCGTCTCCCACCCTCCCCCATGGGAATGTGCGTTGCCATCATCAGGAGAGCCGAGACCTCTGGGCCTGCTAGGATCTCCTTTCTTGGGTTTGGTTTCCCAGTGGTGGGGCACTGCACTGATTTCCACCTGCCTGCTTCTTGGTTGCCATGAATCCAACACCAGATTCTGCGGTCCATGTTCACGTCCTGTTAGCCTCCCTAGAACCTCCTCGTTGGCTCCCGCAGACACGTGCCCTCTGCACCGGGAGTCAGGAGCTGCCCTGGGAGGGCCCTTCCCCTCGAGGCTGCAGATTGCATCCTCTTGTGTTAGATGAAGTGTCTGGTTTTCAGCGTGCCTTTCTTGGTATTTGTGCCATACTGTAGCTCAAAAGGGTGTGTGGAAGCACATGTTTCAAAAGCCTATTCCCTTCTCTGTCTGCACATTTAATGTGACGGTTTGGGCACAGAACTGTGGCCTGAGTGACCGGTCACTACCCTGCAGCATCTTGAGGATTCAGGCCCCAGTGCTTTGCCTGTGGTGGGTTTTTCTTTCCTGGAAGCTTCTATGAGCTCCTGTTTTCTCAAGCCATGGCCGGACCTGTTAAAATAGGAGCCTCCGCCCTTCAACCGGGACCCGTTTTCTTGAATGCTCATCATTCTTCGCCCTTTTCCACTGTTCTCTGGACTCGAGACTTGGGCTGCCCCTCTAACTCTCTGCCTTCTCTTCCCTGTTGGCTCTTGAACCTTTCTTCTTCTTGGCAGGTTTTCTCAACTTCACCTTCCCAGAATAATCAAGCCCTTTCATGTCTGTGATCCCATTTCTAAGAGCTTTTATTCTCTTTACTGCATTCTGTTGTTTCATGGATGTAGTATCTCTTTATTCTGAGAATACTTACTTTTTCCACATGCTTCCTTTTTTCCCTCCAGACTACCTTTGTTTCGGCTGTCTCATAGACACGTTCCTTGGGGGTCTTGTGATCCTTGCTGTCCATTTGTACTGAAGAAAGGGCCACAAGATCCCACCTCAGCCCTCTTCTTCACCTCCCACGTTTTTGCTGCACCCTCCATTTTCTTTTTCAAGTTTGCATAAACATGCATTTCAGAAGATCCCCCTCCTGTCCTTTTAGTGGAGGTTTGGGCAAGAGCAAAAGTAACTGCAGAAGGTGCATGGCTGAGCCGAACACCCCGCTGTCCTGCCCAGGGTGCTGTCAGGAGGCATCTGTGGGGAGGGTGCCTCACAGGCCGCAATCTCCCCAGCAGTCAGGCAGATTTGTGTCATCCTGCAGCCCTGCAGTTAACTTGTCTTTAGCATCTAGGATAAAACATGTAGGAAAACACACCCACACCCACACCCACACACACACACACACACACACACTCTCTCTCTCTCTCTCTCTCTCTCTCTCTCTCTCTCTCCCTCTCCCTCCCTCTCTCCCTCTCTCCCCCAGGAGGCCGTGGAGAGCAAGTAGCAGGGATCTAACGTTCCTAGAACCCCCAGCCTTGCTGGCTTCCCGAGATCCCCGAGTCAGTGAGCAGCAAGCTGGTTACTGGGCCTCGGTGCCTGCTCTCACTGGCAGGAACGGAGGACGCTGCAGGCCCCATCCACCCACGGTCTGTGCCACCTGGCCCAACTGTGGGAAGCCAGCCCTCTGCCACACAGGGACAGGAAGAGGCCACGAGGGATGTGTGACAGGCCTGCTGTGACCGGAGCTGGGGCCTGGAGAAGGGGGTGGAGGGGTACAGACAGGAGTTGCTGCTCACAGCCACACAGATAAGGATAGCAGGACCCGCCTAAGACAATATGGCTGGCTGTGTGGGCGCACAGTGCTCACCCGCCTGTCCAGCTGCGGTGTGGCCTTGCCAGGCAGGCCTCCATGGTGCTGCCAAGGCCCGCAGAGCCGTGACCTCAGCCCTACTTGTCTTCCAGAGGCGGCCCAGCAGGAAAAGTGGAGCAGAGAGCTCGCCACCTGGAGGGCTGTGGTCGGGGAGCACGACCGACTGATGCAGGGCTGGAGGAAGGCATGGGTATGTACCTGGCCACGAGGTCCTGCGGGGCCCCATCCTACCAGCGGGCCCTCTTCCTTCTCTCAGCCCCCTGAGCACTTCCGCTTTTGGAAGCCCTGAGGAAATCCGGTCTCTCGTCACGGAGGCTGCAAGGGATCAAGGGGCTCCCGAGCACCTAACGGAGGCTGAGGCAGGACCTGGAGTGGTATGCAGGCCAGTGGCTGGCTGGCAGGCCCCACAGCTGCCCCAGGCCCTGGACAGAGAGGGCCCAGCCAGTGGCTGCAGGCGGCCTGCATGGGTGAGGCTGCCTCCCGGTGGCTCTTGGCTGGGTGCTGCTGGGGAGCAGAAAGAGGTGATGTCCTGGGCCCGGCCCTGGTGGGATCAGGCCCCACACCTTGTAGTGGGGCTACAAGTCGGAAGTAGCAGGACGGTGGTGTGCCTGGGCAGGGCTCTGCCACATACCCGGAAGCTGTCCTGGTCCCAGGTTAAGTCCCTGGTGCCGCCTTCCTGGCTGCCACCAGAAGGCAAGGCCACAGGTTTACTGTTGGACGAGTGGCCACACAGAGGAAGGTGTCTCCCGAGCGCCTTAGAGGGTTGTGGGCCAAAATAGCTACCAAAAGCTTCCCGGTTTTTGCCAATCAAGGGCAGTGTTCACACTTGGTCTCTTCATATCAGAGC
Source organism: Hystrix cristata (assembly GCA_004026905.1). Lineage (NCBI taxonomy): Eukaryota > Metazoa > Chordata > Mammalia > Rodentia > Hystricidae > Hystrix > Hystrix cristata. The sequence goes on along the minus strand of PVJO010008013.1, from coordinate 59,650 downwards.
ACATGCAGGCCCACAGCTGTCCCCAAGCCCTTCCACAGAAGGTCTGGGCTGAGCAGTCTTGGCTGCACAGAGCAAGTGTTTGCAAAACGAATCAAAACAAAAGGGTTGCCTCTCTGCCTGCATGTCACCCGTAGGCAGCCCACTCGCGAGTGCTCCTTAGACCCCAAGGGCATCCCACATCAGGGAACATGAGTCTTCATGGCAACCTGGGGCAGCCCATGGGACAAACCAGGCTGCAGAGCAGAGGCGGCCATACGTTCTGCCCAGGACTCAAGACCGCCTTGTCCTTCCAGGAAAGCTGTAGCAAGGATACCGTCTAGCCACCAGGAGGCAGTCTGCGACGGACCCCCGAGTGGACTCCAGCCCCCAAGGCGCGAGCCATCTGCCCTGCCCACTGTGCACGCAGCCACTGGGCCGCGGCCTGCCTGAGCAGTGAGACACCAAGGCCCAAGGGGGCCTCAGAAAGTAACTGGGACCTTTTTAAAATTAAGTGCTTTGGTACAGTGGAACGTCTGCCTGGCAAAAGCAGATGGCCAGGATGGTGAAGGGGCCATAAAAGAAAGGAGTCATCACATTAGAATAGTGTCATGGGACAGCTCCTCCTCCCCTAGCGGCCACCCCTACTCGACAGCTAGGACTCCACTTAGCACACGCGCCCCTCCCCCAGGAGGCCGGCTGGCAGGGCTGGTGCCACGAGCTCCCTCCCTTCCCTGGCTTCCTGGGTAGGAGGCAAACCTGCCCTACCGAAGAGCTCACCACCGATCTCCAAGCCCGCTCGTGGCATGGGAAGGTGAGGTTCCCTGTGTGACTGTGGGGTCAGCCCAGACAGAGTGGCTCTCTAACATCTGTGTTTTGGTCTGCACTGATCTCCGAAGGCTGCGCTCCACTGGTTAGTGCTGTGGTTCTTGCCTGTGCGTGTCCCCTCTCTGTACGCTGTTCCTGCAGTGGGACTCCTGCTGGTGTGAGGCAGAACGGCCAGCAGTCCCCCGTGCGACTCTCCTGGTGCCACATTAAACGTTCCCCACAGCGGTCCGAGTGACGCGTGTTTGTTACCCTGCCACCGCGTCTCTAATTACTGAAGCTGACTCTCTGAAGACATGGTCGCTATGTGTGAGGACTTGCAGAGGCTTGGCCCTAACGCCGTGCGGCCTTTCATCACAGACACGTCGCATCTTGTCTGTGGAATGGCCGTTTTCATGGCGATCATAAAACCAAAACCTCTGCTAAAGAGAAAGCCAAGCTCCTCTCGTGACCACGGCTGCCTGCAACCATGTGACCGCAGCCTGGGCCACACCTTCCTACGTGTTCTAACCAGCTGCTCCACGCACCCAGCACAAAAGAGGATTCTGAAGATGTTGAGTTTCGGGAAGCGTCACCCTGGCTGCCTCTGCACTCTGTCCCCATCTCCACATGGACCCGAGAGGGCTGGACGCCGCCAGGCACCTGCTTGCCCGTCTTCACGACAGCCCCCAAGCTGCTCACAGAACCATAAAGGCCACGTGACAGGAAGCGCATCTGCGAGCGCTCTGCCTGCCTTCATGGGTTCCTGAGCCGCGGCCACTGCCAGGTGAGCTCTGGGCCCCTCTCCTGGGTGTTTTCTGTCTTCCCTTAAGGCTGACTCAGTGGAGCATGTTCATGCTCAACAAGACAGGGACATACGTGAGGTTTCAGTGACACGGGGCGTCCTCGGTGTTGCAAACCGAGTGCACGTTTGTTCAGTTCAGGCCCCTGATTGCTCCGTGTGAGCCCCATTTAGGCCAAAATGAGCACACAGGTATCACAGAGCTGCAGGCCCCAAAAATGGCCTTTGAGTGGAAGACCATCTCTAGTAAAGATTTTAAAATCATTTTTGGCTTATCAAATGTAAAAACTCTAGCTGCTGAGTACAGCTGACAGGCTATTTAAAATCTTCCCCATACACAACATGTACAGCTTTTATTATCACACAGGCGCCTCTGTTCAAACTTACTGCATTAACTTGTTCTGCCTCCCGATGAGGAGTAGGCAGGAAAGATGCCCTCTATCATGCTGACCTGCTGCATGTCACGTCCCACACTGAAACAGCTTAGAACATGTCCATGACAGGCCACCAGCCTGTGGTCACGCTGCCGGCCCTGTCCCCAGCACACTGTTCCCAGCTGATGTGTCCAGTCTGACCTGTTCCTCGCAGGCCACTTGTCAGACACATAATGTCTGGTGTGACTGAATCCACCAGGAACTCCAAAGCCAGAAGAGCACAGGAGCTGTCTGCCGGGCAAGCAGAGAAGGTGAAAACCCTCCCTGCCACTGGCCCTGGTGACAAGAGCGAACATGCGGATGGGACGGAGCGGCCCCTTGAAGGGGGTCCATGTCAGGCCCGAGACTAAGGCCGGTGCTGCTGCTAAAACCGGGAGGGCCACAGCACCCAGCGCCTTTGGGTCAGAGGCCATGTCTGCGAGGGGTGATGCGAGGTGCAGGGATAATCAGTGTGACTGAGACCACTGACAAGCCGAAAAGCAGCAGTCTGAAACGAAATTAAATAATCACTCTTTATTCAAAATAAATAAGCCTTCTTTTCTTACAGGGAAAATATGAAAGTAAGCTCTGTCCTCTTGGCCTCTATGACAGAAATCACATTAAGAATATGTTCATTTAAAAAAGATTTGTAGATTACTAAACTGAAATCTAGGAACTTCAATATACATTGTTTCTTTGGAAATAAAGACTAAGAGGAATAATTCATGTCAAAAAGTCGCAGGTTAGAAAACCAATGCTCCTTCTGAGGCTCATCTTAGCAACCCCCCATCATTAAGCTGAAGAGTTGTGTCCCCTGAGAAAGGGCCTCCTCCACTGCCCTCTGTGCCAACATCAGCATGCCCGCAAGAGGACAGCACCACTACCCTCAGCCCGGCGGCAGGAGCTCCCCGCCTGCTTGCTGCAAACGGTCCCCTTGGCTCAGCTGTGCTGCCGTGGAGAGGAAGCCTCCTTAGCAGCCAAAGTGCTCAAGTACTACATTTTCCAGTGTTTTCTAGACCACAACACACCTGGAGCCAAAGCTCTACCAGCATGTCTGCATGCCCGCTGCACAGAAGGCCTACAACCACGCTTCATGCGCCTTTTGTGCCATTACCTTCCAAATTCAACAGTTGTACAAAATACATCAGGTCAATGAAAAACTGAGAAGAAAATGCCCCAAAGTCTTCCAGCCTCCCCCCTCCTTACCCACAATAACAGACACACAAGAAAGAGCTCTCTCTTCATAAATTCAAGTTTGTCATCTGAGAGGTTGAAGCCTCCAGTGATTCTTCCAGCTCCAGGGTGCGACTGTACACTTCCAGATGCTTTCTCCAGACTTCAACTAGAACAGGAGATGGCACCAGTAAGGGGCGGTGATAGAAGCTCCCTCTGCTAAGGTGAGGCCCTGGAAGGCTCCGTCCCCTACCCCAGCCTGCTAGGCCGGGCCCCCCTCAATGAGCAACCTCAGTCACAGCCCTGGAGAGCAGCCCTCCCCCGGAGTCATTCCATTCGGCCTCCCAAGGCAGCCATCCTCCCGGGGTGACATGTGGCTTGACCTCTGTCTGGATAGGCACTCGGGCCCTCACAATTTCTACAGTCTTGACAGGCAATGTTCTGGACCCACTGGGCCCTTCTGCAGTAGGGCTTACACCTTGGGTGCCAGGACCCCGAGGAAGCCAACAATCTAGTGACAGGGTGCTGACCCAACACAGCCACCCCACCCAGTACTCACTGTAGTGGGGTTCTTCTCCGGAGAGGGCTGGGGGGCCCTCCTCGGCAGAGCCGCTGGGCCCCTGTGAGGGTGGGTTGGCTGGGGTCTCAGGCGCAGGCTCGCCTGACAGCTCCTGTCGCACGTTCTCCAGCATGGTCTTGTATGCCTGCCGGGCTGCCATGGTCAGCTCAACCATCTTGTGGAACTGGTCCTTGGACACAAGGGAGAGCATACAGGTGACAGCCTGGGATGATTCTTGGTCCCCTGCACACTTAGCCATCACCCACCACAGAGAAACGGGCAACATGGGCAGTGCCTGTGGGTGCTGGGGATGCCACCTAGAGAAAAGAGTGGGCTGGGCCCGAGACACCTGTTGGCAGTCGGTCCAGAGCCCAACTCAGAGCCTGGCATGTGGCACTGTCAGGAGACTAAGGCCCTTGTTTTATGAGAAGGCCCTGCCTCGGGGGTGGTACCTCCTCGGCAACCTAGGAGAGGTACTGGGCTACTCTCAGACGGAGAGACCACCATCCTCTAGCTCCCTCCCGGAGCAGGGAGGGATCCAAGAGGTTCGCCTTCGCCTCACCTGCGCACCATCGTAGCTGAAGATCCCCACGACGCTGACAGGAACCGTTTTGTTCAAGCTGCGCCCCAGAGCCTTGCGATTGAGAGCAAACACAAAGGGAATGTTCTGCGCACAGGCGTAATCGATAATAGTGTGTAGAGTGTCGTCCAGCCCACCTGGTCAGAGGATAAGGACACACCACGAGGCTGCAGTTCAGCCTGAGCATGCAGAAACAATACACCTTGCCTACAGCTTTATACCAGCTCTGCAGCCTGCCAGCCAGAGGAGAATCTGTCCTCCAAGAGACACCTCCACAGCATAACTAGATACTGCACAGCCGCATTACACTTGTTATTGCTCATGGAAAAGTTAAGTAGTAGCTAGTATTACTACTTAATTCCTGCCAGCAATACGAAAGATCAACTACTTCCCATGGATCAGCTCTGTACACAGCCCAAACCCTAAAAGGCCGAATGCTGAGCCCCCTCTTACAGAGGAAACCTGAGGCCCGGAGGGCCTTACCGCACATGGCCTTCCTTACTGCACATGGCCTCTCCGGCAGGGCTCTGGCTTCCAAGGGCTCAGTGCCCTCTCCCACCTGGGCCAGCCGCAGTGAGCACAAGGCAAGAGCGGGGAAGAGAGCCCCACAGCCACAGGGAGCACCCCTGACAGCGGGACATGGCCTCAGGCACACAGCAGACATAAGGTCCAAGCGCAGAGATCACTCCACTTCCATCAGTACCCAAGACTGCAATGGGCAGCAACATGGAAGATTTATAGAACAGCTTCAACATGCTAATGCAATAATACCAGAGTACCTACACAAAAAGGGATCTGTACTCTTGGATGGGATGATCTAAAAGGATAAAATATCAATTACATTAACCCTAACCTTTAAAATTTAAGTTTAGTACGACAGGATTTCTTGAAATTAAAAATAAGGAAAATGGGAGGCCAGCATTACCAGGTTCCAAGCTTGTTATAAAGAAAGCTACAGCACTAACAAGGAGACGCAGGTCTGCGGGACAAGAGGTTTTGGGAATGACCGGAATGCGTGCAAAGCGAGCGTGTGAGGAACAACTTCAGCTCAGTGAGGGACAAGAGGTGGGGCGCAGGTAGGCCACTGCAGAGATCCAGCTAGACTCATGCTCTACCTGAAATGCAGTCTACTTAAACGCATAAAAACACTGAACAGAGACTGAAGAGACCTCAGATAATGGAAAGACGTCCCTTCCTCCTGGATGGGTAGAACTAATACTGTCAAAATGGTCATACTACTTCCAAAACTCTTATACAGATTCAGTGTGGTCCCAATCAATTCCAACAGCATACTACTGCACAGATGTAGAGAAAACAATCCTAAAATTCACATGGAAGCAGAAGAGACCCCAAATAGCAAAAGTAATTTTGGGCAGTAATAGCAAAGCAGGTGGCATAGCAATACCACACTAACTATACAAAGCAATAGTGATAAAAAACAGCTGGTACTGGAACAAAAACGCACACGTGGATCAATGGAACAGAACAGAGGATACAGAGATCTCTTCTTAAAATTTGTATTTAGATGCCCTCCGCCCAAAACATCACGAAGTCAAAGGTCAAAGGGGTTTTCAAAGGTGACTGGATCTAGGGTGTGTGCTGGGATCAAGGATATGATGCTAGGATTAAGGGTGTGAGTGTTACCTGCCCTAAGAGTTGGTAGCCTGGATAAGAGAAGGGTAGAAAGAGGGTAGTCGCTTGTAGCTTGCTGGTTGTTACTTCAGTGCTGGCTACCTTCTCCCTGCCCTGGTTTGCCACAGACTGTTTCTCCTCTGTGATACTCCCGTGCCAGGCCACCCCAACCTTGGAGCTGGCAGATTATGGGCTGAAACCTCTGCACACTGTGAGCTGAAATAAACCTTTCCTCTTTTAACTTTGGGTGTCGGGTATTTTGTCTCAGCAATGAGAAAAAGTAACTAAGATACCTCCCATATTCAACTATTTGATCTTTGACAAAGGGCCCAAAAGCATATGTTGGAGGAAAGATAGCCTATTCAACAAATGGGGCTGGGAAAACTGGTTATCTGTTTATAGAAGAATAAACCTGGACCCTTATCCCTCATGTACTAAATTAAAATAAATGTTAAACATTCTGGAAGATAAAATAGGTAAAACACTTGAAGACACAAGTGTAGGAAAGGATTTTCTAAACGGAACCTCAACTGCGTAAGAATAGCAAGATCCAACAAATGGGATTATATCAGACTAAAAAGCATCTGTAAGCAAAAGAATCAATCTGTAGAGTGAAGAGACAACCTACAGAATGGGGAAAAAATTTTGCCAGCTACTCCTCAGACAGAGGCGTATACTCTAGGTATAAGAATATACAAAGAATACCTAGAATATACAAAAAACTACAAAAACAAAAATTAAACCACCTAAAATTAAAGACCCAGTCAAGAAATGGGCTAAAGGAACGAACAGACACTTCTCAGAGGCAGAAATACAAATAGTTAACAAATGTATGAAAAGCTGTTCAACATCTCTGGCCATTAGGGAAATGTAAATTAAAACAACACTAAGATTCTATTTTACTCCAGAAAGAATGGCAATCATTAGGAAATCAAACAATAACAAATGCTGTGGTGTGACAAGAACAAATGCTGTGCTGAAAAAGGAACCCTCATACATTGTTGGTGGCAATGCAAACTAGTATAACCATTAATAGAAATTGGTATGGAGAGTTAGTTCTCAAAGAATTGAGACTAGAAATTCCATACCACCCAGCTATTCTTCTGCTACGTATCTTCCCCAAAGAATTTAAGTATTAATACTACAGTGATACACACATACCAATGTTTATAGCAGCACAATTCATAAAAGCTAAAACATGGAAGCGGCCTGCATACCCATCAACAGATGACTGATAAACAAAATGTGCTATCTATATATAATGGAATACTACTCTGCTATATAACAAATTTGTGGCATTTGTAGGAAAACAGATGCACCTGGAAAATACAGTATTGAGTGAAATAAATCAGATACACAAGGATAAATACCATATGGCATCTCTCATTTGAGTGAAGCAAAGTACAAAGAAGGAGATAGAAAGGGACAAGGGGACAGATCTAGTCGAATAGGGAAATGCTCCAAGGGAACAAGGACGAGGGAGAGGAGGAGGAGAAAGGAAAATGAGAAGCATAAAGATGTGCCATGTACAGGATCCTAGTAACTCCAATCAGTGTAAAAATTGTATGCCATACTATGAGCTAAGACAAATAATAGCAAATATGAAAAAGGTAATAGGGGAACCAGAGGAGAAGAGGGGAGGGGGAGAGAAGGGGACTAGGAAAAAAAAAAAGCTGTAATATGTACATATAACCACTCCCCAAGATAATTGTAAGCTGTGTGAATTGCAAACATGTAACAAATAACAACAAAAAAAACACACACAGAAAAACCATCGAACAGCCAGAGGAAAAAACAATTTTAAAAAATACAGTAATGTTGTACTGGGAAGGCTGAGAAAGGAAATAAAACCTAGATGCAGAAAAAAAATGAAAAATACCAATATTTACAATGACCTAACAAGGCCAAAAAAAAAGAAGTTTAAAAAGGCAAATGACAAACCAGAAAAATATTTGCAACTATTACCCCAAGAGCTACCTTATTCTTTTTTGGGGGGTGGGGTGCTGGGGATTGAACTCAGGGCTTTGTGCTTGCTAGGCAAGCACTCTACCATTGAGCTCAATCCCCAAACCCCTTAGAGCTACCTTATTCTAATAAAAGGTACAAGTCAAAGTCAGTATAGAAAGGTCAGTTTCTCAAAAGAATATGAATTCAGAGAAAATAACAAGCTCTTAGTGAAAAGATGCTGACCATCTCTCATTTAAAAAAATGGGAATCAGCTCCCCAAGAAGGTCGGTGCAGTTCTGAGGGAGGACGCTGCAGGCGCTGTGGGAGGCAGCGGGGCATGAACTTCAGAGATTAAGATTAACTCTGAAGCCCACAGCCCTTCACTGTGCCCACCCTGCCCTACAAAAGACACGGCCAGTGACGAGGAAGCCCCGCCTGGACAGGCTGGAACAGGCAGACCGGGCAGGGGTTGGGGTGGAACGCTGCAATGACATCTTTTCACTCGGGAGACAGGCTGAGTCCCCTTAGTGTCTGAGGTGTGTCCCACGGGAGGGCAGCCCTGTGCCACTGCCCGGCTCCGATGCCGGTTGGACAGCCCCAGCAGCACAGGGTGGTCTGTGCTCTCTGAAGGCCCGCAGGAAGGCCTGACTGGACTCTGAACGCAGCTGGGAGTGCTGACAACAGGCTCCCTGCGCCTCCACCACAAGCAGGCGACGCGGTTATGCTACCAGCTCTTCCCTTCTGCACCGTGGAACTCCGAATGTGCCGGCAGAGCGTGTGTGTCTGCCTGCCCCATGTGTCTTTTCCCTTTGCTGCTGCTACTCTGCAGCCTTCCACTGGCTACCTGTTGGGGTGTGTGGGTCTTCCTGGGAGACGTGGGGACCCCAACACAAGCAGCAAAGTCAGGTCTGCTCTGCTCAAACACCCTTGATGCAAAGGTTATTAGTAGGAGAGGAAAGCATGCTCACTCCAAGGCTGACAGTTAAGGTGCCACGGGGAGCTCAGATAAGCAGGAAAAATGCTCAGCCCTGATAATCTCATTACAAGTTTAAGTTTAGAATTACTAAGTAAAATGCCATTCTAGGCAAATACAGTTCACCTTAACACGGTTCAAGGCAAATACTAACTTTTACTGTGAAATGACAAGCCCTTGGCTATCTTACCTAACTTACATAAGTCCATTATGGCTCAAAGCAAAAAGAGCGGAACTGGTGATTGAATAATTACACGCTAAGTGCATAACAAATCCTCAAGATGCCAATCAGGCAGAACTCCAACCTTCACCAGAGAAGGGCAGAGAGAGTCCAGGAGGGCACTGGACTGTGAGCCAAGGACAGCACACCCACCTTTTTACTGTTCAGACATGAATCCCTGGAGAAGGCGAGTGTTTCATAAGCTGAAATGCACATGGACACCTGAGCTAGCCTGGCACCTAAGCCACAGTGGGCAAAGGCTGGGCCAGCCAGACCTGGACCCCAGGTGCCCCAAAGCTCGGACACGGGGAGCAGAGGAGGACTGCAGGGCAGGACCAGCAGGCGACAGGAGACACTGGGCGTCCGAGCCCCCCAGCCCTCAGGAGGGACAGGGCCAGATGTGTGGGTCCCCACATGTCACGCCTTTCACAGTAGGGGTGAGGACAGGTTCACAAGGTGGAGGCCTACAGCCCAGCCTGCCTTCCCAGGGGCACATGACCAGCTCCGAGGGGGAGAAAAGCCACCCGGGCCACTTCCATCAAGGCAGCAGCCCAACCACCTTGCCCTGTAGCTGACATGGGCTTCCTTGGGGCAGCACCACTGGGAACGAGCCCAAGTGCAAACTCCCGGGCTCGCTGGACCTGCCCAGGCAGAAACTCTGCAATACCCGCTTCACCAGCCCTCTGCACGCTTTGGATGCTGCCCAGGTCTAGAACCACCACCCTACCATGCCGCTTGCAGCCTCAGGACACCAGCCACACACTGGGATTTCTGTTAACTAGCAGATGACCTAGGCCAGTGGACAGCAGGAGAGGAGCCTGCACCACGACACCTGGAGAGGTCAGGCATCCAGGAGGCCGCAGCAGTGCAACCGCAAGCAGCCTCCGAGAACAAAAGCAGCTCCCAGAAATGGAATATTGCACAGAAAGTTCACAGGCGAGCGGAGAAACCCTAACAAAGAACAAACAACAAGCAGACACCAGTGTAGGAGGCCCAACGTGACAGCTCCAGGAAGAACCGACCATGACTGAGGAGAGGATTCGGAGCAAAAACTCGACTGTGCCAGACCCAAGGGCACTGGACGCGAACTGTCCCCCCCCCGGAACTCCAGAAGCAGAGCGGTGCCAACAAGCGCCCAGGGAGAGGGAGCACACAGAAAACGATCCCAAAGGATCAGGACTCGGACACTGATCTCCGGCCAGACCGCCAGAATTTGCCCCCGTGCACCCATTCCTCATTAACCGCCCAGCAGCACACGCTCCAGCAGGCAAGGGCACAGGCACTCCAAGAGAACAGAGTGGAAGCAGAGGGCATGCAGGGGTCAGAACGAGCACTGCACATCCAACTGTCTGAAAGCTCTGAGGCGGCTGGCTGAGGACACAGGTTTGGTTAATGTTAAGTGTATACAAAATTAAACATTGAGCACTCTGGGAGGCTGAGACAGGAGGACTGTAAGTTCAAGCCCAGTCTGGGTAGCACAGCAAGACCCTGTCTCAAAAATAAAATATGAAAGTGGGGCCAGGCATGTAGCTCAATGCAAAAACCTTGGGTTCTAGTCTCAATATTGAGGGGTGGGGGGACCACAAAAGAAGAACTAGAAGCCTGGCATTAGGATGCTGGGGGCAAGAGTAAGGCCGCTTATTCTGTTGGGAAGTGGTCAAGTAAGGACAGTGAAAACGATCAAGCAGGAGCCTGCAAGCCACACACTTGGGGCTATGGAAGGAAACACCCCTAACCAGCGAGAGGGCTGCCTGCTGAGGAGGTACTGGGAACAGCAGGAGCCCATAGCCGCCTTGTCCCTAACAAACCCCAGGTAACTGTGACCCTTCCAGCTCTGAGGACTCACAATGCTAAGAGCAGAGAAACAAGTGGCCTGGTCTCTCCAGGGGCCCAGCAAGGCCGGGGGATAAGAGGGACAGGTCACTGAAGTCCGACCACATTCAGGTCGGCAGTGAGCCTGTGTCCCGCTGCTGCTGGGCCCCTGGAGGCCTCAGACACCAGAAACCTCCCGCTTCAGACACCATAGAGACCACTCGAGGCTCCGCACTGGGACCGTAACTCATCCCCTAGGAACACAGCTCCAGCTGAGCTGATGCGCACACGGCAGGAGCCAAGCACAGGGCCGAGGAAGGGCCGTGTGTTTAGATGCTACCTCTACCTCCTCTCAGCTGGCAGGTGTGAGCAAGGCTGCTCTGCTCCCGGTTACCATACCTGTCCTGCAGAGCTGGATGAACCCAGGGCCTGGCACATGCTGGGCAAGAGGTCATCACAAGGTGGGACGTAAGGCAGATAGCCAAGTCCTCTGGGAGCCAAGATGGTCTAAGCACAAGGCCAGACGTGGTGGCACACGCCTGTAATCCTAGCACTCAGGAGGCTGAGGCAGGAGGACCAGCCTGGACCAGTGAGTTCAAGCCCAGCCTGAGCAAGACTCTGTCTCAAAACAACAACAAAAACAAAACCAAAAACATCACAGACAAGAGTTCACAGCCACCTTATGTAACACCTACCATCCGACAAAATCTTCCAGCCCAGGTAAAATGGCAAAGTACTCAGACAAAACCACACTGGTAATGAGTGGGCAGTCAAGTGTTTACACACTGAACAGCCCAGGTAGCCTGGATGCAACCCCCCCCCATCAGGATGGCCTGGCTGCCGCTGCATCCCCTCCACGCAGGAGTGGCCGGTGACCCTTGCAGCTCCTGAGCAGAACCTGCGCTTTGGTGGTGCATCCTTTCTTCCCTGCTGCCAGAGGCAGGCCTGCAAGGCCAGGTGGCAACTCCGTGCAGGAAGGAACCACAGCGTGCTTGAGAGCCAGGTGCTTAGTGGGCCACACCCTGGGAAACAGTCACTCGGTCGAGGGCGGCATACTGTGCGCTCCCGCGGGGCCCGTGTGCCACAGGATGGCACGGCGCATTACCTTTCGACTGTATCTTCTCACAGTTGGGAGAAATGATGATGCACTTCAGCTTCTTGAGCTTCAGGTGTTTGAGGACTTCCCTCAGGCCCAGCACCAGCCGGCGTTTGGTCTTGGCCTTGACTGGATCCTTCTGGTACAGACGATCTTGGAAGCGGACCAGCTCCTTGAGCAGGTCTGTGACACACGCATCCACTTCTTTACTGAGCATCTGGCTGCAGTAACTGAAATGAGCATCAGAAACCAAGAACTTGGCCCTTGGTTCCGTGACCATCACCCCAGGGAGAAGAGACACAAACAGCCTCAGACAGGAAATCGCAGGGACAGTAACACTCATCAGGACCCTGGAGTTCCTGAGCCATCCTAGGAAAGCTCAGGACAGCCATCCTGCCGGCTCTGAACAGTGACCTCCAGGCCCTGCCTTCCACCGTGGCGTCATGGGTCCCTGCCCTGGCTGTTCCCCCATGTACCTCCCTGCTCCGAAAACGAATCCCTGGCTGGAGTGCCCCAGAAGCAGAGAGAGGAGGAAAGGAAGAGCAAGCAGGGCCAAAGAATCCTGCCCCTAAGAACTTATATGGAGAGATGAAATCATAAAAGGGACCTAAATGACATCACTGCCACCTCACTAGCCATCCACCCTCCAATCCTGGATCAAGGGCACCTCTTCCATCAGTTCCAGTAGGACAGAAACCACAGCAGACACAGACAGATACAAGGGCCGGGCCACCCCTGGACATCCATGTGACTTTGGACGGGATTGCAATCCAAAGTCTCAACCACTCCCCAAGGTGGGGTGTAACTGGGAGGACACCAGGAAACCCGTGGCAGGAGCTACTAATGTAACACTGCTCCTGGGGAAAACGCCACAGGGAACACGCTTGTGTCCATTCCAACCTTCCTTCCACGGTCATGTAACACCCACGGAACTAGGTACCATGTAACTAAGTAGCTGACCACTTTCAACCTGGAGGAGTAAAGTGCAGAACGGTGCAACTGGGTTTTCGGTGCTGTGCGTGCCAAGGGGGAAAATCAGCGCCAGATCCAACCTAAGCGCCCCGCTTCTCCTGGGCCCCCGCAGGCAGGTGCTCACTCACTCCCGGAATCTGCGGCTGTGGATCTTGGGGAAGCCGGCCTGGTCGGGTGCAGGCGGGCAGACCTCGACATCCCTCCGGAGCGCTGCACCGAGTGGCTCTTCTGACTGGCCCTCAACCTCAGGAGCGGAGGCGGCCGATGCTTCCGTCCCCCCTGAACCTTCAGGGAAGGAAAAGTCACTGTACATGTCTGCAGGGCCCTGTGGTGCCGTGGAGACTGCCACCTGGTGCTGCCCGCGGCAGTCCTACTGATGTGACCGTGCCCACGCACACCTGCCGTTCTCGCAGCGGCACTGCTGCACAGCTCAGAGCAGCCGGCTAACAGAGCCTCTGGGAGCCTCCCCTTTCCCTCAGCTTATTCATTCATTTTAGTGTGGTAAAATACACAGGAAAATCACCATTTTAACTATCTTCAAGCTCACTCATTATATTTATGTTTGAATTCTGGAATCTGATCTGAAGAACCTCCTATCAGGAAGTTTTAGAAACCAGGGCTGGAGTTCCAAGTTTTTCATGTTTAATTGCTTGAAGCCATTCCTTTTTTAAACAGTCAGTCCTTAAGAGCTGAACTCCAACAGCTGAGCCTCGGACTGGGGGTGTAGCTCAGTGGCAGGCCACTTGCCTGGCATGAGTGTGGTCCTGGGGTACATCCCCACCAAGAAGAAAAACAAAAAATGAAAACCTATAGGTGCCTCAAACAACAGAGGTATGCTTAACACGTGGTGTGCTTCAGGAACAGCTTGCCATCTCCAAATGGCTGCTTCCCTAGACCACCAGATCACAGACAGAGATTCAAGAACAAACCCCACAGTTGCTGGAGTAAAGCTCAGAACAGACAATGCGCAGGGCAGGAAGGACGACAACACCCAAAGTCTCGCCCCCTCCCCGGGACGGGGTGTAGCTGGGAGGACACCAGGAAACCTGTGGCAGGAACTAACGCAGTTCTCCTCCCGGGGAAAACGCCACAGGGAACGTATCTGTGTCCATAGCAACCTTCCTTCCAACAGGCCGGAACTGGAAACTGCCTCCACGGCCACCCACCTCACCCCATCCCGGCACATCTGTGCACCTCAGCACTACACAGCAGTGACAGTCAGAGGAGGTGAGGCACAGGGAGGGATTTCTGGGTTATCCCACTTCCCGATCCAGGTGCTGGCTTCCTCTGCGACAAGTCTATAAGTCCTGCCTTATTCTCTGGAGACTCAGGAGAGTTTTAGAGTTTCCACATTAGCGTCTACAGCAGTATGTCTCAACATCTGCTGGCAAGCTGTTGTTCCTGGTGCTCACACACACGGCCACTTCCAGTCAGAAGTGCCCCCCTGACTGGCTACACGGATCGCACTCAGGGAGGAGCAGCTCATCTCCTTTGCCCCTTGCAGACCCAGAAGCAGGCCATATCCCTTCCCCGGCTCCACTTGCCACAGAGCTGGGAGTCTGAATACTGCAACCCGAGCTCAATGCTGTCCTGCGTGCAGCCACCAGGGCGTGAGGAGCTGGCCACACGCGTCCCTGACAGTGGCTCTCCCCTCAGGGATTCTTGAGGAGAAAGCAGAGAAACCACGTGGTACCTGTAGGGCCAGTCTCGTCAGCAGCCTGCTCCTCGGCACCACTCTCTGCGTCCTGGGCCTCATCGCTGGCCACAGCTGGGCTAACTGCATTTTCTCGGAGTCTCTGCTGCTTCCTCTCTTCCCGTTCTTTCAAAATAATCTTCAAAATTAAATAAATGATTAAAACACCTAAGTACCAGGACTTAAAACATAAGGTCTTTGTCAACATCAGCAGCCCAAGTTCAGTGTGTTGAACATGCCTGGTCAGGCCTTGGGAGTGGGGACAAGCTCCCCTGTCCTCAGGATGCCCACCTTGCTGGTGTGGGAACAGCAGAAGCCGCGCAAATAGCGGGGTGCAAATCCGGAAATGAAAACCCTGAGCTCTGAAGTCAATTCTGTAGCCCCACAGTCATGGCCTCTGAGTGGAGATCGAAGACATGCACCATGGGCTGTGAGAGACCAAAGGAGTGTGTGCAGACGGCCAACTGGAGGAGTGAGGGCAGAGCATGAAGTCTGGTTTTCTGTCCTTGTCACCACAAATCAAAACAAAATGAAGATTTTCTTTGCAGATGGCTGAAAATGACTGAATCTCGGCTTCACACACCCCATCCCACCCCCTGTGGGGAATGAGGGATCGTTGGCTAGAGGCACCAACACAGCTCGATGTGACGTGTTCAGTATATACCTGAAAATCTAGAAATCTAAGAGCTGGGAGACGTCAGCATGGATATGGGCCTTATCTGTGGAAACACTACACACCTTCTTCAGTGAGGTGGGCTTCTTGGCCTTGGGGACCTCCCTCTGCTTCCCCTTCTTTATCAGCGGCGCACTGGAGTCCAAGGGGTTGTGTGGAGTCTTCACCTGACTGCACCGGCTGCCCCTCTCCCCAGAGCCGGCTTCTTTGGAAAGGACAGGCACTGCTCCGACTGTGACAGAGTGGAACACAGGTGTCACGGTCACCACCCACTGGTCCCAACCAGCTTTTAGGCCTCAGCTACCTGGGGTGTCTGAAGGAGCTGCCCCTGCCGCTCGGGCCTGACCCAACAGCCTTCGCACCTCCCTCAAGCAAGCTCATACATGCTCCTTGTGCTGGCTGCAATTCTAAATGAAATCTACTACCTTTTCGACACAACCCTAAAACATATCAGTTAGTTTGGCAAGACCGACCTTCTAGCTATATAATCAAATCTGCCATTTCTCAGTAAAGTCAAACAGTGTGCAGGTCACATCTTTGCCTCAGGATACTGTAGGCAGTTTGTAACTGCCCTTGATGCTGGGCCTTGGCCTCTTTCCACCACATCAGGCAGTGTGGCCTTTGTAGAAGCTGGCTACTGGTTTCTGCATGTTTACCTTTTATCTAGCTGTCTTCTCAGGTCCTTATAAGGTTATAATATTCTTTGATGGTTCTCCTGGGTTTTCCAGACATAAACAGGCTTCCCCAAATCTCATCATGGGCACTTCGGAGTGCCCATGGGCATCATAGGCAATCCTTCCTGCCTCAGTTAACTGTTTAATTCCTGTGTGCTTCTCCCCCCATATCCCAAAGGAAAGAGAATGGTAAATAACAAACCTTCACCATCATTCAACAGCCACTGGTATTTTTCTAAGTGTATTTTACCCACCTACAGTTTTGAAATTTACAAATAATAGTGTACTGCCAATCAGGTATTCCCTTTAAGACTCACCTGTGGAATGCCCTGCTTCAGGGCAAACTTTTTTTCAGTACTCGGGCCCTTTCCACTGAACTACATCCCAGCCCTCAGCCCCCACCCACTTTGTATTCTGAGACAGGGTCAAAGTCACTAGTTGTCCAGGTTGGGCTCTTGGAACCCTCCTGCCTCATCCTCCCACCGTGCTGGGATTACAAACATTTTACTTGTCCAAACAGTACAAGATGATCCTACCTACCTTCCAGCTACTTCCCACCTCAGCTACAGCATAGCTGCCTGCATCTACAGAGCCTCATGCCGGCACAGTGTTTGAAATGTACGAGTGGTGGCTTAGCCCCTGGTCACTCTGCTCACTTACCTGGTTAACTGACAGCACCAAGTGCAGCCCTCACCTGAGCTCTAGGAAGCCTGTACCAGGCCGGCAGGTCTGCAGCCCACACCCTGCTGCTAGGAAGTGCTATGCCAAGCACTGACAGTGGGTCTAGAAGAGCCTCTGCTAGGAGGCAGTGAGGAGGCAGACCATCCTCTTCCCCAAAGTGGCCACAAAGTTGGGCAAAACTGCCAAAAGCAATCCCATCTGCCCCAGGGAAAGAGCAAAGGAAGCACTATTTGCCCTGGGATCGCCAACCCTAGGTCTTTTCTAGGCGTCTGTGTTCTCTGTGCTGTGCTGGCTCGTTCACAAGCTGGAAATGCCCTGAAAAATCACTGCTACTGCCAAGAAGTGTTTGGTGGACTGAGTGTGTGGATCTCGGCACACAAGCGAGGTGAGACAGCATGGCCCGAGGCTGCCATCTCCATGGGCGGGCAGGCAATGGACAGGCAGACCAGTGCAGACCTTCAGGAATTCTTTTTTGGTGCTGGGGATTGAACTCAGGGCCTTGTGCTTCCAAGGCAAGCACTCTAACTGCTGAGCTAAATCCCTAGCCCCAACTTACAGGAATTCTGAGAGAAGACTCTGCTCTACGGATGAGCTCTTCACGAATGCCTTGGCAGGCCACAGGGTGTGTGTACAGGATACAGGCAAGAGCAAGTACAAGCCACCAACATGTCAGGCCAACAATGGAGCGAGCAGACTTGAACCTGCCTGAGGACCGAACGCACCCCATCCCACACACCGTCTACACCAAGTGGGAGCCTGAGACCCACCTCTGCTGTGCAGACGCAGGAGTGACATCCCTGCAAAGAAGGGCGAAACAATACAACAAGAAAAAGTAACTGAGCAGAGACAGCAGCAGAGACCTGGGGCAGAGGCAGGAGGTACACAGACTTCAGATTTAGACCAGGCCAGTTACTTAAAACAAACAAACGAACAAACCCATCATCACTACTCTTGCAGGGAATAAATCAGAATCCAAAGCTGCTACAACATACTAACTAAAATATTGAGCATTCAATGCAAAATTGTGAGATGTTCAAAGATCTCTGTCCCACACTCAGAAAAAAGGACTTAACAGAAACTGAGTACCTTGGAGGTGGAACACAGACCAATACTGAAAGGCAATCATTAGAATAGAACTGTTCTATTCTGTTATTCTGTTAGAACAGATTTTTAACAAACAAAAATTATACAGAAGATGGGCTCAGAAGATTTGAGACATGGAGAAATCAGTGCACCTGAAGACTCTCTGTATTCAGCTTGACATGACTGCAGCCAGCCTGAGTTGTAGCCACCATGACTACCCAGAGGAACCCTAGTCCATTCTTCCTGCCTAGCGTTCCAGCTAACCATAAACAAACGAAACCATCAGAGTGGGATGTGGTGCTTTACAACCGGACCCTGGACATTCCAGCTTGGACGAAGCCAGTTCTGTCCTGACCAACATATGCTGGCCCACTAGGTCCTGCAGCTGCCCAGCCCCTCAGTTCTCTGTCAGTCCCCCAATAAATTGCACTCTGTGCCGTCCTACTTGCCTGGCTCTCTTTACTCTCACAGCACCCTATGAGCAGTTCTCATACACTGGACCTGGTGGTTCCAAGAACTAAGACAAGCAGTGGAATATATTCAACTTAAAGAAAAGAGAAAAAACCTGAAAAGGATGGACAGAGCCTCCAAGACCTGTGCAGCAACATCAAGCACGCCAACATGAATGTCATGGGCACCCCAGAAAGCAAGGAGCAAAGGAAAATAAATAGATAGTTAGACAGACAGACAGACAGAGAGAAGTAATGTCCTAACCTTGCCATATTTGATAAAAAAAAAAAAAAATTACAGGGTCCAAAAACCACAACCAACCCCACCCAGGTAAAACAAGAGATCCACACCTACTAACATCACAGTTGAACTACTGAAGATCAAAATAAAAATAGAATATGGAATAAACAAAGGAAAAAGAAGTCACAAAAAGTAGACTAACACTTGACTTCTTTTTTGGAACAGACTGCAGAATGACATTCAAAGCCTTGAAAGAAAAAAACTATTGACCAAGAATTCTATATCCAAACAAAACTAACCTCAAAAAAGAATGTAAAATAAAGACTTTCCCATGTAAACACAGAGTAACAGAAGGTGCTGCTAGCAGAGTTTATATATAATACTGAACGAAGTTCTTCAGAAAAAATATAAGGCTCACCAAATGGCAACTGAATCCAGAGGAATAAAGAACATCAAAAGTCATAAACGCAAAACTAATAAATAAATTTTCTCCTCACTTAATTTTTTAAAAAGATATGACTGTATAAAGTAGTAACTATCAGACTATAGTGTTTGGTTTAGAACATACTTAGGTGCAGTATCTATGACGAGACCACAAATGGGGAGGGAGAAAAAGTTAAACTGGAGCAAAGTTTCTCCCACATATAAACTAGGATGTATTGTGATCACCAGACCAATCACCAAGAAAATACTTTTTAACATAAAGTTAAAAAAAAAAAAATCAAAGGAATCAAAATAGCATTCTGTTAAAAATACTTAACACAAACGACAATAAAGGAGGAAGAAACAAATGGCATGAAAGAGAAAAAATAGCAAAACAACAGATGGATGCAACCATATTAACAATTACATTAAATGCAGACCAGGTTAAAAAGGCACAATTGTACCACCTGCTCTCTAGGAGCCATCTGCCTCTGATCTGAAGCTGCTGAGTAGCTGGGCCGCTTCTCCTTGTAGGCCCCAGTGGGCTGGCCTCTCCCCAACCATCCGAACAGGCAAACGCCCGGCTTAGGCCTGGGGACAGACTACACGCTCTAGTAGGCCTGTCTGGGGACTCTTGGCACTAACGATAAAAGAGAACCAGAATTTCACTTTGCTAATTTTTATTTTTCTTCACAAGGGTGGTTCCTCTAGGGACCTCAAAAGGAAGACAATGTGTAGGTCAAGATTTAACACTCCTGGGAGCTTGGGTCAAAATTTGACCTCAATACACTCACCACTTTGAATTCTTTAAAAATCTGCCCTGGGGGCTCCCAGCCTTTACTCACTGCCTATTTCATGTGCAATTCCACCTAAAACTTGAGCCTCAAAGTGAGTCTCAGAGTAAAAGTCACCTTCTGCTCCTCCCCTTTTCTTGTTTTCACCTTGTCTGGAGGCCTGGCCAACATCTTCCACCTGGAGTACTCAGGCATGGGCTGTAACTACCCCATCTTACACTGTTACAGGCTTTACCAGCTCAAGGACACACCCACCAGACAGAAGGACACCTGACACCTAACCTGCCCCACCGCAGACCCAGCCCTGAAAGCTGACCAACAGGAGGAGGCTGCTGGGAGGTATGTGTCTCAGACGTTAGCAAGGGTTTTACAGTGTTAGCGCACAAGAACACAGGAAAAGCAGAAAACAGGAACAGACTCTGGACCAAACAGCACCTGAATGGCGTAAACTCAATCTCATCTTTAGCTCCCATTTCTATCCCCCACACACTTAGGATAGAATCCCAGCTCCAGAGATGACCCTGAACACCACGGACTCTTCCAGTTATGACTCAACTTTCCCAATGACAGCGCTGTTGTCACCAGTGTGCAAACCCTCCCTCAATCTTTAAGCACTCAACACCAAATACTCTAGGAAGTAACAATTATCACACAGTAAGACCATTCCCGGAGTCTCCCCAGGAAGCTACACCCTCTACAGTTAGTTTGGAAGAAGGCTTTGCCAACTTTTCTGAGGGCGACACAGGTTACTCAAATTGCCTGCTCTCAACTCTGTCCAGACTGAGGCACTTTGTGCCGTGACCCACAGAGGGAAGCCAAAAGCTAATCTCTGCACTGAGGAAAAGTTACCTTCGCCCGCGGGCACCCGCAGCCGATCAACTTTCACCAAACCCTTGGACTGTCAAAACATGCACAGTAACACACTCTAGGCCGAGAAGGGCAACTTTTAGGGCAGAGAGCCAACTGTGAACCCCGATATGAATAAAAGTACCAAGACTGATGAGGCAGTCAAGGACATTTAGGTACAAATTAGATTCTAGAATCTAGACTGTTACATAGCAGGAAGTATATTGGTCTTCGCTCCATATCCTGTCACGGAGCTCCTAAAACTCTTGCAGTCACCACAGTGGTGCTCTACTGCTGAGATGCCTGGTGGCTGGGGGTTCCCAGTCAGCCTCAGGACGGGGGCTGGCTGACCTCTGGGCAGGGGACAAGGGCCGGAGGCTGAGTTACCACCAGTGCTCAGTGACTTAAGTCAACGCACGCCTGGAAAATGAGCCCCATAAACACCCTCACGACAGGGAGCGCTCAGACTGGTGAACACGTGGAGGTGTGAGCAAGGTGGCAGCCTGGAGGGAGCGCCACACTGCTCTCCCACACCTTTCACACTCCTTCCGTCTGGCTGTTCCTGAGTTGTGTCCTTTATAATAAACCAGTATTCTAGTAAGCAAACAGTTTTTCAGAGTTCTGTGAACCGTTCTCGCAAACAATGGAACCTGAAGAGGGGTTTCTAAGAACTCCCAATTTTAGTGAGGCGGTCACAAGCACAGGTGACAACCTGGATTTGTGACTGCCCACTGAGGTGGGGGAATTCCATCTTGTGAGACCGAGCACTCAAACTGTGGATTCTGTGTTAACTTGGTCCAGTCAGTGTCAACCTTGAGCAAAACTCTGGGCTAGCAGCGGATATCTAACGAGGTAAAAAAAATTGTTGTAGTGGAAAACCCACATCTGGTGTTGGAAATTAAATCCGTATGTGTGCACAGAAAAAACAAGTCTGTTTTTCCTTTAACAAGAAGTAATTGTTAATACAGGTTGAGTATCCCTTATCCAAACTGCCTAGAACAACAAATGTTTCAGACTTTAGTTTTTCAGATTTTGAAATATTTCCACAGAATTTATTTACCCTGTACTGTTAAATGGGATGATGGTAGGGTCATTTACTAAAACAACAACAAAACAAAACAAAAAAACCAGTTGAGAGGTACATACCGAGGTATTTATAGGTAAAATGACATTGAAGGTAGGTAACAACATGCTTTAAAATACTTGAGGAGAAAGACTGGCAAATATTCAATGCTGGAAATGGATAATGGGCACACGTGGTGAAAAGGTTCATCATATTCCCATTACTCTCATCTTTTTAATTTCCATAATAAAAGCGTCAAAAGTAAAGACAAAACATTCATCGAGTGCTTGCTAAAATACCTACTTCCAGGGTTGGGGATTTAGTGCAAGGCCCTGAGTTTGATCCTCAGCAGCAAGGAAAAAAAAGAAAGAAAGAAAATACCTACTGCCTAGCCAGGCGTGGTGGCACATGCCTATAATCCCAGCTACTCTGGAGGATGAGGCAGGAGGAATGAAAACTAGAGGCCAACCTGGGCAATTTAGTGAGATCCTATCTCAAAAATAAAAATAAAAAGAGATGCAGGAACATAGCTCAGAAAGGCTCTGAGTTCAATCCCCAGCACCATGAAACAAATGGAAAACCCAAACAGTTCTAGGGAGTAGATCTTAGATGGGCCTGGAACCTGTTTTCTGTAGCACCCAGGTGGTCCTGGGAACACAGGGCGGAAAGAAGCAGTGGTTTCAGGGATACACTGTCCACCAGTGCCTCAGCTGCTGCAGCTGGCCAATCTTACCTGCATCGACCCACATTTTAAGGTTGTACTCTAGGCCTTTACAGAAGGCCACTATGAAGCAGTCACATAAAACTTCTGCATTAGTCCTAAGAAGGCTACTTAGGAAACTGTCAAGTAACTCTTACAAAATGATCCATGAAAGAAGAAAGGTTTAAATTTTCTGCTTCAAAATACCCTAGACCTGCCAGGCATGGTGGTGCACACATGTAATCTCACCACTTTGGAAATCTAAGGCAGGAAGAGCACAAGTCCCACTTGGGCAACTTAGAGACTCTATTTCAAAATTACAAACAAACAAACAAAAAAAATCCCAGATCTAACCCTATTAAAAAGGCTACCAATAGGAATGCCCAACACCACCAAATTAAGGTATACAAAGACACCAGAACTTTCAAACATTATTGGTGAAAATCAGTTTGGAAAAAAATCTTGCAATTTTATAAACAAATTAAGTACCCACCACATGGCCCAGTAATTCCATTTCCAAAAGAACTAAAAACAAATATTTGGACATAAATATTCACAGCAGTATTATTTGCAATAACCAAAACAAGAAAACAACCTGAATGTCCATCAGGAAATGAACATAAACAAGCTGTGGTCTGTGGACAGTCACCCAGCCATACATGAGAACCACCCGCTGGCACACGCTGCAGCACGATGAAGGGCAGAGACATCATGCTGAGTGAAGACAGACTGCATTTACATGAGATGTCAGACAGGGTGCCTTAATGGGTGCAGATTTTCTTCTAGGAGATAAAAATGTTCTGGAACTAGACAGAGGTGGTGGTCAAATAACACCACGAATGTACTAAATGCCACTAAATCGTACACTTTTAAATGGTTAATTTTAAGTTTCATGAATTTCGTTTCAAGAAAAACAAACAGGAGCTACTGACAGACATACTGCATGAGTCTTTGGGGGTCCAGGGGTGGAATGTTATGGTTTGTGTCTAGATGTCCCCCCAAAGCCTCATGTGGTAAGAGATAGCTGGATCTAGAGTGTGTGATTACTAAATTGATCCATTGATCGGTTTGGCATTGTTCTGCTGGGATCAAGGATGTGAGCCTGAGATTGGGGGGTGGGAGTGTGGGCTGCCCTGGGGGCAGGTACCCTAGATAATAGATACAGGAAGAAGCTTAACTAGCTGCTTGTTTGCATTGCTTATTTGCATACATTCCTTGCATTTTCCTCACTTTACTTTGCGGCCGGCTGGCTGCCAGGCTGCCACGAGCCCACCCTGCCTCGGATCCAGCGGACTATAGACTGAAACCTCTGCAGACCGTGAGCTAATAAACCTTTCTTCCCCTAACTTTGGGTGTCGAGTATTCTGTCCCAACAACGAGAGAAAAGTAACTAAAACACATACCCAACATGAATCAAGCTCAAAACTACCATGCTGAAAGAACTCTCATATAAGGAGTACATACTGTGAGATTCCATTCACAGGAAGCCCCAGAGCCAGAAAAACTAATCTAGGGCAGAAAGAGACCTATCTGTGGGAGGCAGCACAGACAGGTCAGGAAGGGGCGGGTGGAAACTTCCGAGGGTGCTAAGTGCATTCCACATGCTAGCAGCTTGGTTTACACTAATTATGGACTCACTGAAACTCTTCAGTGTAAAGACCATGCACTTCAGGGTTGGAGGTACCGCTCGGTGGCAGAATGCAGGCCTAACAGGTACATGGCCCTGGGTTTAGTCCCAGCATCCCTGCCGCCCCCCTCAAAAGACCTGTGCATTTTATTACAGGTATATTTTACCTTTACCCCACATCACTAAACATCAGATTCTAGTGAATGATGTGAATACTGCAATGCTTAGGGATAAACTATTGGCAGATCTACAGCTTACTTGGAAATGCATCAAAAAAATAAAATGTTCTAATGGGTGGAAAGATCAGTGTTAGCAAATTTTCTTTAAAGGGACAAATGGTTAATAGTTTTAGGCTTAGGAGCAAATGCCTATAGCAGCATTTGCTTCCAACTCCCACATTATGGTGCAAAAGCAGCTATGGACAATCTGTAAACAGATGGTGCTATGTACTAATAAAAGCTTTACTTACCAATCCAGGGACCTAGCGGGCCAGGGTTTGTTGCCCTGGCAGTCATGCAGTAGAGCACATAGAGCTAACCACCCCTGGTTGGTGAGTGCATGGGTGCTCACTACACAATTTATACATACATGGCTTTTCTGGACATCTGAAAATGTGCAGACAGATTAAATTCATCTTTTCTAGGATCAAAACCACAAAGCACAGTGCATTTTCCTTCTTATTATCAGGTCCTCAAAGACAAAACTCAACCCAAGCAAATATGATACATAAAAGCCCTTTTACTAAGATCTGTGGGTGCCTATTTTTTCCATTTTAAAAGATGCAGTGTTTTGAAAAACAAACTGTTTCAAAAGGAAAAATAACAGTACTTCAGCTACAGTGGCAAGTTCACCTGTTTCTTACAACTTATTGTCAGCTCTTCCTGTCCTGGATCTCAGAGAAGATGCGTCAGGAAGAGGAGAGGAGCCTGCAACTGTGTGGACCCCGATCCGAGCCTGGCCACGCCTGCAGAGCACGGCGGCTCAATCTATGCAGCAAGGACTTCGGGAACATGGGACTTACACAAATAAGGAGATTATGGTGACATGGTACTGTCCTATCAAGGGGGAAGGTCCTCGCCTTGTATTAAGATCTGTTTCTTCAAATTATCCTACTTACACCACTTACCAAAATGTACTGACATAAAATTTATCATCTAAGTGCACAGTTCAGTGTCATATATTCCACTCACAAAACTGTACAACTATCACCACTATTTCCATTTTTCACACCCTAAATGAAACCCTTCCCACCAACAAGTGAACACCCCTCTTCCCTCAGCCCCTGGAAACCGCTAAGTACCCTGCTTCTGTGACTCTGCCTAGTCTGGCTGTTTTAGTTCAGCAGAATCACAGAGTCTTTATCTTCCAATTTCTGGCTTTTTTCATTCGGCCCTATGTTCCCAAGTCTTACACTGCAGCATGTATCAACACTCATCCCTGTTGATGACCGACAGTTGGGCTAGCTGAGCTGCTTCTACCTTCTGCCTTTTGTGAATAAAGCGTAATAATGCTGCATGCAAGGGTCCAGGTCTGCTTCCAGTCTGGGGAGTGAATCCCAGGTGTGAGGCTGCTGTGCTAACTCCACTGTAATCGCCACTCGAAGCTTCGTCACACTCCTGTGGGCAGCACACACGTGTTCCAGCTGTACACTCTCAGCTTACAGCCAAAGTGAAGTGACAGTTCATTATGGTTTCTGTTCTCAAGACCCTGATGACTAATGGTGTTGACCGTCTTCTCACGGGCTTAGTGGCCAGCAGTGTGGCCATTTTTTTTTTTTTTTTTTGAGAAACGTGTTTTCAAGTCCTTTGCTCTATTTGAATTAAGACTTATAATCATTTTTGCTGAGTTATAAATGTTCTCTTATGTCTGGATATTGAACCCTATCAGATAGATGATTGATAAATATTGTCTCTCATTCTGTAAACCACCATTTTGTTTTCTGAGTAACCTCTTTTGGTACAAAAAAGTTTAATTTTTATTAAGTCCAATTTTTTCTTTTGTTGTGCCTGCCTTTAGTGCTACATCTAAACTTCTTACTGTCCAAGGAGTGTCCAGCCTGAAGCCTATTTTTTCCTTCCTTTTTTTCACTGTAACGACTACTAAAGAAGTTTTGTTATTTAGATACACTAATTGTACTACATATTTTACATATAGTCCGAGACAATTCTTCTCAAAAAAAGAAAGCAAAAAAGGTGGGCCATATGTTGCACATGTTCATAAGGTCATGAAGGTCTTATACTTGGTTCCCTGATTCATTTTAAATTCATTTTCATTCATAGTGTGAAGTAGGGCATCTGACTTTACTCCTTAACACATATAAATCCTATTGCCCCAGAATCATTTCTGAGGCATTACTGTTCTATGTCTTTTTTTTTCTTTTTGAGATAGGACCAATTTTTATGTAGCCCAAGCTGGCCTCAAAATCATGGCAATACTCCTGCCTCAGCTTCCTGGTGCTGAGACTGCAGGCATGCACCACCACACCCAGCTTCTTTGTTCTTTTAATGGACTTGGCACCCTTGTGAAAAATCCACTGGCCACAGAGCTATGGGTTTACTCTGGACCCTTGATTTCGATCCACTGGCCTATGCTTATTCCAGCACCAAACTGTTGTGATTACACATATGATTAACTTGATTGCAAACAAAAATATTTACAAAATCATCTCTGAGAAAGACTCTGACCCTTGCTGAGGTCAGAAGACTCCTACCTGAGAACACGACCGGTCTGGAGGACTGCTTGGCCTGCCGGGCATGCTGCTGCTTCTCCAGTGCTGCCAGCATGCCTCCCAAATCCAGCTGCACTGGGATCTGGCTTTTCTTTCCACTGTTTTTAAAATTATTCTAAAAAGTTCAAAAAAATCATAAGTTTACTAATAATACTATGTTTGACACAGTGAGCTTTTCATTTTGCAAAAAAATTCAATTAAAAGATAAAATGGACATAATAGACTATAAAAGTTGTATATTGCCAAAAGTCAAATAATTAAAGAAAAAACATCAGTCTTATATACCAACAGTACTATAGTTGTTTATTTCCTCCACCTTTCAGAACACTGAATTTCTATCGTCGCCTCCAGCTCTGTCTACACCTCCACTGTGAGTGACAGCGTTTATCTACAGTCACCAGGGCTTATCTAACACAGTCTCTGGCTACAAAAGTTTGTATGTGAGTCTCCTTGGTTATTGCTTCTAGCACCATTCTCTAACTGTCCAACTGAATTAACAACTGCCACGAAATTACAGGGCTAGGACCAAAATCTACACAGGTGCAAGTCCCACCCAGTAGTTACACCAAACGTAGGTCCGAAATTTGATCTACTCGAAGCAAATGTTATTTTTGACACAGCTGTGATGTGACTTTTGAGGTTGTATACAAAGATGTACAAGACACCCCTGGACACACCCTCAGACATGCCGTCCCTCTACTCTAGGACCTCCGTACCTTTCTCCTGCCTGGTCACCAGAAACTCTACTGTCTGGGGCCTCGCAGCAGGGAGAGCACCCGGCGCAGCAAGGGCAGTCAGGGAGACTTGCTACAGAGACGGAGGATGAGGGAACTGTGACATATGCGCCCAACAGTTTACACTGTCACCTTCATAAATGTAAAAATATTTCTGAGTTCTCTCCCTCCTTTCGAAAGTAAAACAACGAACATGCTGGAGAATGAATGCCTGGAAGAACACGAGCTCCCAGCTAAATGACGACTCACCACTCCCTGCTGAATCCTTGTGGCCAGGAGCTGGGTGCCACTACCTCCCCACTGGCTTCTGTCCTGGCTGCTTAAAATGAAAGCTTGCTACTTCTCTTATATTTCTTGTCACACATTACCACCTTGCAAATAAACTGTTTCCTGAATCAAGTGAGTTAACTTTTTTTCCATTCAAGTTTCATAAGGCAGCTGGTGCCCCCTCCTTTCTGATGAAGCAACTGTAGTTAACAAGAGTTTTATTACAAACGACACAGAGTGTTTTAGCTTGGAGCAATTCTGTTTTAACACATGGGATTTATTCTCCCATGAAGGAATGAACCAAAACTACCTGTCTCAGTACACAAAGATGTCTGAAAAGTAGATGTTTTTCAAGAGTTTAGTTTTGGAAAAAAAAAAAAAAGTTTAGTTTTGCAAGGAAAGGTAAGCATAAAGCAATTGTGGTTTCAATCTAAAAAATTACCTGTGGCTGCTGTTTAGATTGAAATTTCGGTGACTCTACTCTGTCTCTTCTTTCAGATGCAACTGCCAGATTGGGAAACTCCTCGGCATCCTAAGCAAACCACACACCCCTTTAGCTCTTAGTTCATCAGGAGAATGCAAATATGCCAAGTGCAATCGTTTCTTTAATAAGACTCCAGGGAAGTTCTCAAAAGGGATGCAGAACAGCTCCAAAAGGCTGTCAGGAGCTTTTGCTTTAATAAAGAGTAAATTTAAAGATCACACTTTTAAAGCCCATATCCCAGAGCATGCGTGCGAGGGAGAGCTGCCAGGATCCCGAGGGGTCTGCAGCACTGACCCTGCACCACTTTGGCATAACAGTGTCCAAGGCCTGCATTTTTTTTGTCTATTTTTTGCAGTACAGTAGGTCCCCAACTTAGGAAAATCTGAGCTTCAAAATTTCAGATACGAACGGACCTTGATTGGAACAACTCTCGTTAGTGGCTCACATGTCTGCCACACATTGTCACACAGTGCTGCTGTGTGCTTGCTGTACAGTGTGATGGTGTACCGTAGTGTAGCACAGCTGGGGACTTACTGTATGTGTGTGTTTGGTTTCTTCAGGCTCAGCATTGTATATTTGTGTCAAAGGCATGTAAAACTCACTCTGTTGGACTTACAAATGAACCTAACTTACAAACGTTCTCCTGAAACAGAACTCACCCACAGGTTGGGGACTTACCATACTGGGATTAAACCCAGGGCCTTCCAACTGAACTTCACCCCCAGACCTCACTTTTATCTATTTATTTACTTTTATTTTTTTTTTAATTTTGAGACAGAGTCTCACTAAGTTGCTGAATTGTCCAGGACGGGTCAAATTGGCACTCCTCCCACCTCAGCCTCCCAGAGTGCTGGGATTGCAAGTGTGTGCCACCATGCCCAGCTCAAGATCCCCTTCTTTAAAAACTATGTTTTCATTAGAAAACTTATCCAATCTATAGTCAGTAGATTAACTGTTCTCAAATTTGTGCTAAACTAGGTTAGTCAATAGAGACAAAGGCAAAGGTTTGCTAAAAAACAATTTTAAAATCATTTTAAAATATTTTAGGTCATTCTGTCAACATTTTAGGTGTTCCGGGAAAAGTTATGTGGGAAGTACAGATCAGAAATGTGTACTGATCTCTGGGCCGGCCATAATGCTCTGCACAGTACAAGGTCTTCAAACAGGCACCCCTGTTCTTGAATGGTGTCCAGCAGCCTTGGGCCCACTCCTCCAGATTCGGAGGAATGTCCCAGGCTTGAAGCCAAGGCTGGACACCGGGCAGCATTTCTTGTGCCTACACAAGCAGCCAGGATGCCCGAATCTGGTAGGGCAGTGTGAAGAAGACAGCCAGGTCCGAGAGGAATGCAGTGAGAACCCAGGCCGGCTCCTCAGTGTCCCTGGACATTTCTGGAGTGTCTTGGGATGACAGGAGCACTTTTGGAAGCACTTACAGCAAGACTTCTAAACAGAAAAGGAGGCTCTGCAAAAGCCAGCATTTTAGAGCAAGGAAAACACAGAAGAGAACTGAGGGGAGCTATTAGTAACATGGCACACTGATCACTAAGCTCTGATACAATTAGTTTCATCTCTATGCCACATACTCATTCACATGTTTGCCGAGTGCCTGCCCTGAGCCTGCTGGGAAGCCAAAAGGAAAAGCGAGGACAACAGGTATCTTCTAAATTCTTCAGCACTACAAAAGGAACTATTAAAGAAAACACTGAAGATCTCCACTTGGGAAACCAGTGTGAGCCCACGTGCATATTGAGAAAGACCCACTTCTTATATCACACTACGCAAGTAATAAATATAAATATACTTCAATTCTTGGTGGCTCTTGAACTGTCAGGATTTCATAGTTTGATTTAGACTTTTCTTTCTTTTTCTTATTCCTTCTTGAGGCTTCATTTTGTTCAAGGTCATCACCTTGTGATGATTGGGACTGGAATAAAAAAAGCAAAAACTATGAGTTTTTAGAGCATGTAATACAATCTTTAGTATCACGTATCAGAACAAAATTAAGACACGAAATTGTGCCAAATGTGGTAGTATTGCCTGTAATCCCAAGTACTGAGGGAGACTGAGGCAAAAGGATGACAAATTTGATTCCTGCTGGGGAACTTAGCAAAAGCCTGTCTCAAAAATTAAAACAGGTGGGGGATGTCACTCAGTGGTACAGTACATGCGTGCTCAATTCCCAGTTCTGCAAAAACCATCACATGTAATCCCTGACTAAAATCCTACTTCCCAAGGTGCAAGTACTACAAGCTCAGATTAATGAATAAAGGACAGAGCACTTTCAGTTATAATGCCGGAGGGGAGACTACCCAATGGCATGGAAGACTGTTATTACCAAAGTGTGATGCAGTTTTTAGACTGTGAAACAATACACCACGGGAGTTGTACCCCTTAGCCACATTTCAGCACCCAGTTCCAAGGCGTTATGTGCATTCAGTGTTGTACAACCATCACCACCCTCCATCTCCAGAGCAAATTCCTCTTGCAAAACTGAGCCTCTAAACATTATTCCCCTGCTCCCCAGCAACCACGATCTTACTTTCTGTCTCTGGAGATGCATACCTTTTTAGTCAGATGGACAACATGTTTCTCTTTGTTGTAGGAAGGATCTGAAGATAAAACTTCAGAAGATGACACACTAACATTTTTAGGATCTGCTGATGAAACAACCGTCTTTAGGTTTATCACAGAAGTAACATTTTTAGGAGCTGGCGACAGTTCTGAAGATAATGTCTGCCGAACAATATAACCCATTGGTGTCCAAGATAACTCTGCTCAAAGATAACCAAAATTGTTGAACAACCTCAACAGTAAAACAGAAATTGTGCAGTTACTCAAACATGCATTACATGAGTAATTGCTCAGGCTATAACAAAATTAGGCAACTGTCCAAAGCACCCCATTGGAAACCACTGTACTCACTACACTTGCTTTTTCTTCTGAAAGCATGCATGCTGAATTTTTTCTCTTTATCTTGTAAGCTTACTTGATTTTCCTAGTTTTTTAACAGGGCATAGCAGGAGGCAATGGAAGCGAGTAGACAATATTCTGGTTAAAACACAGTCCACAGTAATACCCACATGGCAAACACACAGAATTAAAGAGCTAAAGGTCAAAGCTTGGCCCTACTAACCTTGACGTGTACCTTTAACATCAGAAGTTAAAGATCACTAGACTTCAGCTATCACAATAACCGGTAACTTATTTCTTTCAGACACAGGTATAAGTACAGCAACACTATTCCTCCTAGGTGCCCATGAAACTCTATATATAGACAAAACAAAAGGAGAGCCATGAGGACACGGGCAGAGGAACACCTGCCAGCAGCCTGAAGCGCCCCGAAGGGTCACACTGTTCGCACTGCTGCAGAGCTACACTCACTTAGAAAGTCTCAGGGTGAAGAGCCACACCAAAGCACGTGTGCGTCAAACACGAGGATGCACAGGGAAACACACCAGTGAATGAGTTTTCTGTTAGAACAAGCTACAGTGAAATTTCAAAAGCACAATCTGTTGAACTTTCTGAATAAATAAGGTCTTTGCTGAAGACGGGACAGATGTGCTCCTGGCGTTCTCTCAGGGGCGCACCGTGTGGATACGTCAGCTGCCTCCCTCACTGTTCTGGCTCGTGTCTAGATGTCCCCCCAAAGCCTCATGCAGTCGTAAGTGGGGCTTTCTCAGAGGTGGCTGGATCTACAGCGCGTGATGCTGGGTTAAGGGTGTGCAATTGCTAAGTCAGTCCACTGATTGGTTAGGCATCACCCTAATCCAGGTAACCTAGGGGATAAAAGGGGCAGAAAAAAGCTGCAAAAAGGCCCTTTGTTTGCCTTGCTGCCATCTGCCTGTTGTGCGGTTTCTCCCCTGCCTGGCCCCTCTGCCTTGGAGCCAGCCAACTATGGCCTGAAACTGCTATGAACTGTAAGCCAAATAAACTTTTCTCCCTT
The DNA here is from genome assembly GCA_004026905.1 of Hystrix cristata. NCBI lineage: Eukaryota > Metazoa > Chordata > Mammalia > Rodentia > Hystricidae > Hystrix > Hystrix cristata. Next base: position 27,588 of record PVJO010008013.1, on the reverse strand, counting down.
TAACTTTGGGTGGCAGGTATTTTGTCTCCGCAAGGAGAAAAGTAACTAAGGCACTCACTCTCGCTCTCTGACCATGGGGTGTGCTGAGGGACACGGCATGGGACAGCAAGGCAGCCCAACACCAATGCAGGTCTATGGAGCCTGACGGCAGGAACTTGCATCATGGTAAAGCAAGGATGTTCTCACTTGTTTTGAAACTTTGGAAAAGTTTTAATAAAAACAAGCTATGTAAAAAGGTAAAGCATTCATTATTTTTAAGTGAATTAGAGTTTTAAAAATTTGTTTTCATTTTGAACATGACAAAACTGTCAGCCAAACAAACAGAAGCTCTTTGGGGTTCTCAATTTTTAAATGTTTTAAAAATAAATAACATGAAAATAGTCATTTCTGAGGTTCATAAAATTCTCATTTAACTGAATGTATGTTTCAATTAAAATTCTCATTCTTCAGGCATGGTGGTGCACACCTGTGATCCCAGCACTTGGGAGGCTGAGGCAGGAGGATCACCATGAGTTTGAGGCCAGCCTGAGCTACATAGCAAGTTCAAGGCCATCCTGGATTATGAAGCAAGACTCTGTCTCAAAAATTTCATTCTCCACATTTCTTGTACACAGATGTGGGAACTCATTCACTTAAATACTGTAAATTAACACTGATGTTAGTTTATCAATGACTCACTAGCTGCCCTGAAAGAAGGCTTTAAAACAAAAACCATTTAATTGTATTGGAGTTAATAATGAGCTTGGAAAATATATAGCTCATTTTAAAAAATATTTTGTAGTGACTCTTACCTCTTGTACATGATGGGGAACTGGAAGCAGCATTACCAGTTACAGATTCACTGGGGTTATTTTTCACCATTATCTCACCCTAAAAAGCAAATACATCAGATATCGTCAGGGAAACTCGAGACAGCAATCTACCACCACATAGCTCTTAGAGCACAGAGACGCTGCCAAGCTGCACAAAGGTGGGACCAAAAAGAACTCTCACTTGCGGCTGGTGAGTACACAGAGCACCCCTTCAGAAGACAGCTGGGCAGTTTCTTATGAATCCGCTATCAAGCCATGACTATGCACAAAGGAGACTTAAATGTGTATTAGTAGTATGGGAAAGCAGCCAGTCGGGAAAGGCTACATATACACTGTATGAGTCCAACTGCGTGACAGTTTAGAAAAGGCGGGACTGTGGACCAACAAAAGATCAGTGGCTGGTAGGGGCTGGGGGTAAAGATGAACAGGCGGAGGGCAGCAGGTTTTCAGGGCAGGGAAGCCACTCTGCATGATGCTGTAACGGGACACAGGTCATGCACCTGTCTAAACCCGTACTGGGTACAGCACCAAGAGTGGACCCTGATGCAAACTATGGACACTAGGTGATAATGGTTTACAACAACTGTAACAAACACAGGACTCAGGTGAGCAACGATGAGTCTCAAAGCTTTGTGTGTGGGGGGCAGAGGTATGTAGGAAATCTGTCCCTTTCTCTCGATTCTGTTGGGAGCCTGAGACAGCTCTAAAAAATAAAGTCTAATTTTTATTTATTTATTTTTGGTGCTGTGGATTGAACTTGGGGCCTTGTGCTTGGGAGAGAAGCACTTAAAGTCTAATTTTTAAAAACACCAAACCCATTATTTGTTACTATTTGAAACTGAACTCATTTAATTTTTAAATATGGCCTCCCTCACTATTCTTAAAATCTATTCAAGTATGGTAATTAAAATTTCCAAATATTTACGTAAATATGAAAAGTTAATTAACTTCTTTTGCCAAATCTCATTCCTTAGAGGAAAATTATCCCTCATTATGTACAACTTAAGGAGAAGTCTTCCACTTCTTTGCCTACTATACAAATACTTGTGTATCACTATTACATGGATCCCAATAATGGGATCACACACTCATCACAATGTGTACTTCTAATAAACCTAACACACCAAAGACAACTTCTAGGTCAGCACACGTGACTCCACAACTCTTCAAACTGCAGTGCTCTGGTGTGAATACAAAAGACAACACTCACTACTCACACACCAAAGTCTAAAAGAGCGCACCCAATATTTACTGCGATAGGAAACAAAAGCTGGTACAATGCCCTTTCAAGAAGACCCAGGCTGCCTTGCACACTGGACACAAGGCTTGTGATGACGCTGTGTGGCTCAGACACGTGTGAGTACACAGACAACTCACAGTGATGAACAGCACCAGAGGTAAAGAAAAGGGATACATTTGACTCATTAAACAGACAATGGATTTAAAATAATTTTTAAAGTTCATACGCTTCACAAATGTGCCCATGTGCCATTTCACTGAGTCTAGCAATAACAAAATTATTCAAACACAATGTGCACTGGACGAGGTGGCACACACCTGTAATCTTAGCACTCAGGATGCTGAGGCAGAAGGATCTTGAGGTCCTTACCAGCCTGGACTACATAGCAAGACCGTATCTTAAAAAACAAAAGAAACACAAAAAACAGCCTGGACCGGGGGATGCAGCTTCTCTGAGGGCTAAGACAAGTTCAAGCCCAGTATGGGCAACTCTGTCTCGAAATAAAAAATAAGTGACTAGGAATGATGCTTAGTGTGATGGTCCTAAGTTCAATCCCTAGGACCACAAAAATTAATTAAAAGGGCAGGGGCAGGTGTGGTGGCACACGCCTGTTATCCCAGCACTCAGGAGGCTAGGCAGGAGGATTCACCTGGAGTTCAAGGCCAGGCTGGGCTACATAGTGAATTCTTGGCCAGCATGAAATACATACAGAGACCCCTGAGAGACTGAAAGATAGAATTTAAAGTAAATGAGCCATATGTAGTGATATACCCCTGTAACCTTGGCATGTGGGAGGCTTGAGGCAGAAAATCATAAATTCAAGGTCATCCTGGGCTACGTAACAAGCTCGATGACAATCTAAACTACACAGCAAGACTTTGTCTCAACAGAACACAAACGAAAAACAAAAAGAAATGGTTACCTGTTCAAGAAGTGTTAAACCAATCACTCTGTTTCTACAGCATCAATGGGACAGACCCACTGCAATGGTCAGTTTAGAAAAATACGTGACAGGAGAAAATGCCAAAAAGGTTTTCAAAGAATTAAGAGTGTACACATACAATCCCAAATAGAATGCCTCTCTATTTCCACTATATCCTACTAAAAAAAATAAAATAAAATAAAAAATGAAGTCCTAAGCACAGTTTTTCTCTTGGTTATGTAATTTCAGACAATCATATTTCCTTTTTTAGTATTTCTTGTCGTTTACAGACACTACTGATATAATCAGGAAAAAAGGTTTCTTTCAGAAGAAAAACAGCCCACACATAATTGAAGATAAAGTAATCAGCACACTAGTGTTCTTCCATAAATGGATGAGCCTTACATTACGCTCAAATATGTAATGCAACCATGGACAGGCAAGCTCAATTACAAAGGGCCAGCTGACAGCCGCCCTTGCCAAGACCGTCCCTGATGGAGCCGGCACCTCATCCTATCCTGCCTGGCGTGACTCTCATGTGGAGACTGATCGGCCACTGCACCCATGGCACAGGGCACAGCAAACAGCTCCTCTCTGCTGATGTCAGCCATCAGCTTGCCTTACTTTCCACAGCTACTTGACAGAAAGGTTGTGCCACAACAGTGAAAGGATCCACATGTGGGTGGTGTGCAACAGCGGCAAATGTGCACACGTAAACAATCTGCAACTAACAGAAGTCCAAAGGTGGGAGATGGAAATCCTTTCTTTATAACAAATGGGTAAGCCATTTTTTGTTCTTTTTCTTTCTCCTTATTTTCATACTGGCTCATCTCCCTTCAGTGGAAATTTTATCAGAGGCCACTTTAGGAATTCCTAACACAATACCATTTTTTTCTTAGAAGTTTGAAATCAATCCGTTTGCAGAAACTTCCTCAATTTGGTAGACTAAAACATTCAGAGCAAACGTTGAATATAGTGTAATATATTACAAAGCGAGCTGTGCGTGGAGGTGCAACCCTGTAATCCCAGCAACCTTGTAATCCCAGCATTCTGGGGGGACCAAGACAGGAAGACTGTCAAGAGTTTAAATCCAGTCCTGGGCTACACGGTGAGTTCAAAGCCAGCCTGAACTACAGTGAGACCTTGTCCCCCAAATAACAAAAATAAGAAAATAAAATTGTGAAGTAACAAACCAGAAGTATCTATTACAAAAACTTTTGTTAATTTAATTTGCTATTAATTAGACTGGAGACACAGAGTAAAAAGCCTGGACAATTCAGAGTTATACTATCCAGTTATAAATCTTACTGTTTCTCTTTTTTTTAATTTTTTTTTTTTTTTTTTTTTTGTGCTGGGGATCGAACTCAGGGCCTTAGCACTCTAACCACTGAGCTAAATCCCCAGCTCTTTTTTTTAAATTAAAAAAAGTCTTTTCCTTTATATTTGAGAAAGTGCCGAGAGACTGCAATGTTAGAGGTGGTATGTTTGAAGTGGGCTGTCAAAGCAGCTGGACTCTGCCAGAACCTTTCCCTTCAGCTACTAGATAAAAAGAAGTCTATTTGGTGGTTCTTTTAAAAAAGGCAACTGACAAGGTGTTACAGCCTCAGTGTAAACAGTTCAAATAACAGAGGCCAGCCAAGGACACAATCAAAGCCCCTCCCCCGCCCCGGACCTCCTTGCACCAGGGACTTCACAGCCCACATCAGGATTTAATGTGCAGTGTTTGCAGTCAGCCAACTAGAAAGATGTGTGCTGAACAGAAAGCAAAACACACAGACAGACAGACAGACAGACAAATGCCCCTCTCCCCAACTTACCCCTGACACCACTCCAACTGGCTTTCCCACTTCTGCTACAAGTGGAGTGGTAGAGCTGGACCGGAGAGGCCCCCAACTGCACCGCCTCTGTATCTCTGACATACTGTTCTCTGGACCCTGCAGTTTGGGAAAATCCAATCTGCTAAATTCAAACTCAGGTTTGGAGGTGGATGGACTTTTCTCCACCATTCTGGGTTTCCTCTCTGTTCGCTTATGGTAGCCATCTGGAATTACAGAATGAAAGTAGAGGTGAAAGTTCACATAAAGTTCGATGACTGGTAACGGCTTAAACTTCAGAGGAGAAAGCCAAGTGGCCTAACTCTGCTGTGCTGCTGCCCTTCTCCACAGGCGCATGGAACACAGGCGACCAGGAGCAGCCATCACTCTGGTTGGGCCAGGACCCAGAAAACCAAAACACACTGTGAATTTCAGGAGTAATTCTTAACCTGACTGCACAGCTGGGCATTTTAATTATTCCTAACTAAACGGGGAGTGGTTGAGACAGGGGTCTCACCATATAGTTCCACTGGCTTTAAACTCACAGCAAACCTCCTGCCTCAGTCAGCCTCCTGAGTGCTGGGATTATGGGCGTGTGCCGCCACGCCTGGTTTCATAATACACATTTTAGAGTTTGGCAAATTTAAGGGGATTCTAACAAATTTCCTGTAAGTAATAAACTTTCCACTTCTCAGGTTGCTGGAACTGAGACAAACTGGAGTGAGGCAAGGAGTGTGAAACTTATAGCCTCTGTCCCATTTTCTCCTTAAATGCACAGGATGGCGAGGTAGGCGGAGTGCCATGAAGTCCCTCCTGAAACTGCAAGGTCAGACTGACTACTACTTTCCACACTTCCATGTGCCAGGTGAGTCACGTGAGTGAAGTCAATGAAAAGAGAAAAACTTATAAACCAGGAATACAAATTATACACGTAAATAAATTGCAGTCTCAGTAACAATTACAAAGGTTGTTAGTCACTATATAAATAGATGATGTCTGTGACCAAACTGCAATAGTAATTTATAGGAAAAAAAAAAAAAACATGCCACCATGTACAATGGCTAACTTCCAGTCAGATCGTAACAGGAGTTTTCCACCCAGAACGGTTATGACCCGTGGCACAAACAGTAATGGTGTCCTCTGAGTTACCACAATGGCCGGGTTTGGTGTTAGGATGGGACCCGAGCCACAGCCACCCTCCCACCCAGTGCAAAGGTCTCACCAGAACACTAGAGAAGCTACCTCAGGAACGAACACAGTCAAACACAGCCAAAAGGATGTGACTGCGCTCCGGTCTACGTAAGGGTGTGTTCTGCAGCTTGTGATCATCGCCTACTCGCTGTGTGCACAGAGCAGGATCCTAACAGGCTACGGCCCCTTCTGAGCCCACAACGCACATCACCACACTGTGACTCCCTGGCTGAGACAGAGCAGGCTTCCGTAACGCCGCGGCAGCCTGATGCCCTTGGCTGTGCCGGGCGGTCTCACTTCGTGAACACACCCACAAAAACAGTGATGCTTCTGGAGGAGGTTTACATTACCTGGTTTCAATCTATTCTCAGCATGAATGGACAAATGGTGGGAGCCTCTAGCTGACTTCATCTCAGATGACACTGTGCCATCTGTCCTTTTATACTTTTGCTCATCGTATGTTTTTTTCTCATCACAGGTCTTTTTCTGCAGGAAAGATTAAAAAAACACAAAATAAGAAAACTAACACCATACAAAAGGTTTAAAATAGCAAATTAAGTATTCACAATGCATTTTTAAAAAGTTTAGACCAAATTATTTTTAAAAGGCTAAAGGTCTCCATTTGACCCGGCTATTCCTCTGCTTGGTACCTTCCCAGAAGAATTAAAATCATCGTACCACAGTGATATATGTACAACCACGTTCATAGCAACACAGTTTGTAATAGCTGAGTCTTAGAAACAACCCAGATGCCCAACAACTAATGAATGGCTAAAGAACATGTGGTTTTTCTATACAATGGAGTATTACCCTGCCATAAAAAAGGATAAACTTGAGATGTTTATAGTAAGTGGATGTACCCTGAGAACATACTCTTAAGTGAAATAAATCAAACACTCATGAGTTCATATTGAATTGTTTCTCTAGTATGAGAAACCGTAAGCATAAATAAGGACAAAAAAGTGTAATAGATACTAAGTAAAAGAAAGATACTATTCAATAGGGAGGAGAATTAGAAAGGCAGGAGGGGGAAAAGAAGGAAAGGAAAAAGAAGAAAAAGGGAAAAAGGAGAAAAATGTAAATAAAGCTATTGTAAATAGGGAAGGGAGGGGGAGTGGAAGGCAGGGGTGGGGAAGAAGGGAGGAAACAAGATGTATCATGTACAGGTACAAATTAACTAAGATGAATGTGATCACTATGTATACAATGTACCAATACAGGTTCTTGGGGGAAAAAAAAAAAAGCTTAAAGCTTAAGGCCCCCCCCCAAGCAAAATTCCTCACTTTTAAACACTAAAGCAGCCCACTCAAGGGTACAACAAAATGTGCCTCCTCACCTTAAGCAGAGCTTTTGCTTCTTGTGGGAGAGCGCACACGTGTTCATTTCGCGGCTTCGTGGTTTGAAAACCTCGGTAATAACTGGGCTGGCTGTAATCATACCGTGAGGCAGGAGTTGAGCACACATTCTGCGTAGACTCAAAGGTGTATGGAGAATAGGCGTATGGATGGAGAGTCATCTCTGAAGATAAATACTGGGGTGGAAAAGCTGACGCTCTAAAGGCCATATCTTCTGTATATATTTTCTGTCTAAAAAGTGTAAATTTTAGTTGTATGTTTCACAGTACAAACAAAAGGGCTTAAAATTTTGTAATATGCTAATTTTAATATTTATAACTTTTTTTAAAAAATCAATTACTCCAGAATACCCCTCATTAAAAGCCAAGTCAAATCTCTTTCCTTGCAAAAATGCAGGCCTGTCTCTATTTTCTTTCTCTTTCTCTTTCTTGAATTAATGAGCCAAAGCCCACGAGCACTGCCAGCACAGCCCACAGCACACTCCAGCAGCTTTCTGCTCTCCTGCTGTCAAGTATGTACTTGAGTACATCTCTCTGTGCAATGGTGGCCAAAACAGCCAAAAGTCCACTCCTTTGCTGAAGGGCTGCCCAACAGCCCGCAGGGCCTCTTTCCTGAGGCCTGGGGCTCCTGCCAATGTGCTCTCCAGCCATTTCCTGTTCCGTGCGCTCCAGAACATGCAGTGCTGCACTGACTGCGAGGGCCAGGCTATTGGGGGCCCACACAGCACAGAGGCCAGGAATCACATGGCCCATAGTAAAGACAAGCAACAGCCTGGAGACCTGCTCTTCAAGATGGTAGACTGAACCAAAATGTGATTAAAGATAGATTTGCTTTAACAAAATTGGCATGAGAAAACTGGAGGTTTCAATTGAAAGCTGACACAATTACAAAATGCTTACAGCTGAGTAAAATATAAACCATAAGTACCAGTTTCCCACAAATAAGCACCAGGAGATGTTCCTTTGAATTTCCAGAACTATGTCAAACTACTGGTACACAGAAAGGCAGGAAAATTCAGTCCTAATCATGACACACCCCATGTGGGCTTCTAACTGGCTGTCAGGAGATATAAACACAGGCAGCACTTACCAGAAACCACGTTTCTGATCTGCTTCAAATAAGAGACTTCTCCTAGAAGGGAGTCTCTAGCCACACCTGCAACGTATGAGATTTGCTGCTCTCCCACTCAGTACTTCGCCACACTGCCTCGTGATCACTGTGTAGTAACCCAGGACATTCTACCATGAACTTCGATCCTGTAAGTCTTTGAAAGCCAATTAAGTCTAACAGTGAAATATCCCTAATTAAACATGAAACCCTCCTTAGTGACCTTCTCCTGTCTTTCAGAACCCCAGCCCCAGTACTGCTCCAGAAAGAGCATCAGAGCATTTTCCCTGCTAGAAAAGAAGGCGATGCAAAGCTTCCCCCATTAACTACAGATGCCTGTGAGTTCTCAGTTTGATTCTGTTAGTGGCTCAGCAGGTTGCAAACAAAGAATTTGTTCTCCCTAAGAAAAGACAGGCATCAAAATAAAGGGGAAAAAGTTAAAAACCCCCAAGTTCAAAAAATAAGAATAAATACACACAGATGAAACTTTGCTTACAAAAAAAGTACAAAGAACAGAGAGGCAGGCGGGGGCTGGGATGTCGTGAAGGCTGCTGTCATTCAGGAAATCTTCAGGACTGCCATGAGACCCTGACTGGGTCCTGACCTGAGGATTTCTGTAACCTCACTAGTCTACCTGTAAGATTCAGCCTCTCATCTTCCTGCTCAAGGCTTCAAATACATACACACACTCCAGCGCCTTTGCTGGCTCCAGGTCTCCATCTCTAACTTGCTCGTTATTCCCACTTCATGTTTCACTTTTCTCCAATGCAGCACATATAAATCCCAAACTTAACACCTGGTCCACAAACCAGCCTTGCTGGGGACCGAACCCAGGTCCTCTGCACTGGGTTTCATCCACAGCCCTTACCCACCCCTGCACTGTTTTGTTTTAAGACACGGTCTCACTAAGTGGCTAAACTGCTCAGGTTGGGCTTGAACTTTCAATCCTCCTGTCCTAGCCTCCCAGAGTGCTGGGATTACAGGTATATGCCACACGCTGGCCCAACTTCTGTTCTCATGAATGATCCCACAGCTCTTTCTATACGTTTGCAGAATATTGTAATACAGCATCTTTCCCAAAGAAACATGTAGTGATAATCATCAAGCCCCCCCATATCTTTTTAAGTACTTTTTTCTCTATTTCCAGTGCCTGAAAACTAGTCAAAATTTCAATCCTCTCTTAAAAATCCAACTGGATTCAAGAGCAATTATTGTGTGCTCGCTTTGGCAGCACATATACAAGAGCAATGATCGTGATCCAATTTAACATACCCCAAACAGTCCCTATTTCCTATCCAGTTCTCAGCTGTACTCGCAGGATTCCAATCTGCATGACGCAAAGCTTAGCTGCTGTACACTGCTAGAATCTGTGCTCGGTTCTTCTCCTAGGCCCAGCCCAGTGCTTTTAACTAAAACACATGGGCGGTGCTTTCCGAAATTTCCCCAGTACATTGCAAGATGCTGAAAATACTCAACAAACTCTTACCAACAACAGTAGCAGTTTTGGAGAATACCACTGTTTCAACTCAGGCCAAAAGAATGTAAATTCTGTTTCTCTGGAGAACACTGACCAACACACTCACCAAATACCAAGGCCACTATATAAATTTATGATCTCAACTTTTGTTAAAAACTATACCTTTCGATATTTACTACGTAGACTATACACCAGACAACAATGACTTTTCTCACTTGTTCCAGTTTTCATCCTTGAAAATAGAATTTTGGAATTTATATCCGGTATAAACTTTTCAATTAGTATAATTGGGCACACAGGGCACAATAAAAACAAAAAGGAAACAAATTCCAACCATAGTGAGGAAGCATTAAATACAGGATTCTTACATAAACACTAAAGTGGATGCAGACCTTAAAAATAAATCTAGAAATAAGTCTACACTGTTATGTGAAAGGTTAACAAATTCAGCTAAAAGCAGAAGCCATTCTGTAAACACCTGAGAATGAAATCTTAAGAAAAGAAAATTTAAAGGAAAATGTAAGCCTTCCTTCAACTCAAACTTAGAAACATTTAAAACTAAAATTTGAAAAAAAAAATCCATCTCTGTAGGATATATATAAAGCAAAACAGTTAAAACCAAAACCCCACAGTCTCTAAAGAATTATTCACACAAAAGGTGACTATGATTGCTCACCCCCATCCCTTCTCTGAACAAGAATTTAAAATGGTAATCCTTAAAAATGAAGAGCATGTTATCCATGTGGCCCTTCCTTTGCCTTGTTTCCTTGTACCTATCCTTCTTAACATTTCCCATTAGACATGATTATTTTTTCTCTGAGGTGCTGGAGATTAAATCCAGGGCCTTGCACATGCGAGGCAAGCAGTTTACCAATGAGCTACATCTCCAAGCCCTAGACATGTATATATACCCCCTCCGACATATACAACCCCTCATAATTGGGACTGAACCCAGGGCCTTTGCGATGGGTTACATCCTCAGCACATTTTTTATTTTGAGACAGGGACTCATAGAGTTGCTAAGTGGGCTTAAACTTGTTCACCTGCTTCAGTCTCCCAAAATGCTGGGACTATAGGCATGCACCACCAGGCTGCCATGCTTGTATTTTCAAACTGTATGAGCAAATGGAACTTGGAATTGCATTTCCTAATAAATGCAATGCAGTCTCCATCCTTTCTTAGCCTAAACTAACAGACTGAGTACTAAGGAAAAAAGGCAGAGCTGGAACTCCAGTTTTGGGCCCAGAATGTGGTTAAACTGCCCACTGGCTCAGCCTCTTCTTAGATGGAGAGCGTTCTCTCCCCACCTACAAAACTTTAGTGTGGTAGCTGTGGCCTATGTGAAAGTCTAATCACCATTAAATCCAAGAAATAAGCCCCCTAGGTAAAACAAGCTATTTATAAAATACATACTCGGTCACTCGTGGTTCCTGTACAAATGGATAGTAGGTGGCTGCACAGCCAGGGAAGACACAGGCTTCTGAAGACTCTGTCCATGCCACATTGAGCCCAGCAAACTTGGGGACAAAAGGTTTCACATCTGGTGATAACTTGATGCTGCCCTGAAGGAAAAAAAAAAAGGGTGGGGGTGGTGATATACATTGAGATCAACCAAAGGTAAACAAAACCCAGAGAGAGGTTCCCCATTCTAACAGTTCCCCAAATAAGCCCTAATGTTGTTATTTAAAAACTTCTGCCCAGTAAAGACTACAATTCATTTGCTAAATATTTCTTCCTAGTGCCTATTTAGAAAAAGCAGTCTTTAGAATATTAGAAGTAAAAAATGACAACCAATTAAAGTGGAATTAAAATTCAACCTAGATCATATATAAAAGGATCACAACATTTCTGTGGTTTTAAACTTGGAAATGAGTATTTTTACCTCTGAGGTTTAATTAGGTATAACTGAGAACCCTACACCTACTGCAGTCAAATATACCTGGGGGAAGTCTACTTGCAGCACACAGAACACACTGCACACATTTCCATTAAATTTCTCAAAAAAGTTACCAGAAGATATGCTTTTTACTGAGTAAAACCTCGAGATTGCTTTATTGAAAGGAGCCTGATTTGAGAGAAAATCACTATTGCCAATGAGCTCCTTCAAATTTAAAATAGTTTTTGAAAAATTTTATTAGTACATGTGTATAGTACATAATGTTTATGCTTCTTGTGGGAAGTTGGTATATGTAAATAACACATTTTAATTTCTTTTTCTCATCCTCTTTCTCTCCCCTCGCCTTTCCACCTTTTCTTGATTCCCTTCATTTTGAGGGGGGTACATGTTTGCAGTACATGTTTACATTCCTCGTGTGGAACTTCCTCGTGTGTGTAAATAGGTGTTTTGCTTGAAATGGGCAGTAATTTACTTACACCACGAATTTTATAACTACAGTTTTTAATTAGCCTGAAGCTAATTTATGTAACTGCCGAGCTCCATCTAGTTTCTAGCAGTTACAGTCTAAGAGTACTGGGAAGACCGAGATTTTAAAGGCCCAGAGTGCTTTTCAGCGAGCTGCTCCTTCCCTGGAAGGCGGCATGTTCGCCGAGTACGCCAACTTTGAGTGCCAGTCGGGAGCAGGTCGGCCGTCGCCAGCTTCTGTGGCATCACCACAGGCGCGGCGCTCACATGGGCGGAGCCTGGACACCTGCCCACCACCCCAGCGAACCCGGGGCGGGACGCGGGTTCTAGGCCGCTCGAGGACCGTCACCGGTTCCTGCCCACATTCGCCGACCAGTCCCGTCACCATCCGACTGAAACTCCGGGACAACCCAGGGACAACCCAGGGCGAGAGGCTGAGGCCGCCGAAAGGCCCCACGAGCCCCTTGCGGCCCTTACCGTGCCTTCAGGCCCCCGCGGCCCCTCCGACGCCATGGCAGCCAGGCCGAAGGAGCCCGCGCCAGTGAACGCCCGCGGTTGGCCTGGCAGCTAGCGATTCCGCCTTTGCAGCGGGCGCCAGGAAGTGCGTCATCGAAACGCGGCGGCTCCGTTTGGTCCTTCCGGCCGGCAAGGCAGGACGCTCTGGGCCTGCGCAAACCGTAGAAGTTCAGCCGCCGTGGAGTTACTGGGCTGTCTCCAAGTAGGTTGGAGAAACCTGACGTGTGACCTCTGGCATGCTGGGTAATTCCAAGTGAGTGCAGTCAGGGTGGCAGGGACCGTAGTTCTCATGCACCGTGGGCCTCATGCTGACATTAGGAATGCAGGAGGCTGCAGGGGCAGAATGCCTTGAAAAGCACCTACATTCCCCTACTATTCCCTCAAGCTTGTTGGTGATTTAAGGGGACATTCGCACAGAACCCTACAGACCTGGAAAGCCCACAAGCCTATTTATTGGTATTTTAAACTTCCTGAAACTTACACTGGCTTGCAATTAACCACTTCAATGAATGAGTTTGAAGTACAGTAGTCCGAAGGAAAACCTGCAGAATGGATTTCAAAAGACGACACTCAGGCTTGGAAAGAGGGACAAGTGGATCAGCAATGTGGGCCATTTGATTAAGGAGGGTTGAGACCAGCCAAATTGTAGGTTTTCTGCCATTTCCATAGCCCTGAATACCTGGTGTCCGCTTCAAGAAGAAAGCACAGGTAGCTTTGGTTCTTGGTCAGGTGGGCTCCACAGATTCCTACTACTCAGGCCGAGTCTGGCAGCTGAATCTGAAGGGTGGCTGTTCATCCTCTTCCCACTAGTATTTATTGTGCTCCTAAGGTGTAAAGGCACTCTTTACAAAAAGGGGCTTATGTTTAGTGGCCACTCATTGAAAATGTTTCTCTAGCACAGCAATAAATCTAAGATGTTTTCTTTTAACTCCTAAAATATTTCCCTAGCAACTAAGAAGATCATTGAAACAGATGAAAAATACATTACAGCATGAAGATATTTCACAGTGCTTCTGAACCTACAAATAGCAGGAAGCATTATTTTCACTTGGCAAGTGGAGAAACAGGGTTAACTGGATGACAGTGGGTATTTAGATTAACTGGAAGCAACCCAGAAAGTGTTGAGTTGGGTATGTTCACTTGGAGATCCTAAACATTTGTCCAGAAATTGGACTGACAGGTATAAAATCTACTTTGGTTCTAGTTTCAACATATCCCTGGGTTCTTAGCGTCTTCATTAAGTGAATTAAATGGTACCCACCACAGCAAGCTATTTTAAATTTCCTTAACATCTCTTTCAGTTTTATTTCCTCAAAGCTAAAATTATAAAATCAAAACCAATCTGACTTAGTCACAAATCAACTAGGAAAATAAACCTCAACAACATCAACCAGTGATAAATGCAACATACAAACTTTATTCAACAAAAGTAACAGGTAACATCAAACAGCCACTTATATTAAGAGAAAAATTGTCTACAAGAAATTTCTTAAACACCTTACAATAACCTACTTGCAGTTGCATTTCACTGAGCTCTGTTGCTGTGAAGAATACAGCTCATGCACAGGTATGGATGAAGGATTTGTACACTTTAAGTATTCACTGAATACTACCTTATATACACATATACATTAAATTTGAAAAAGATTTAACTGTTGATCCCAGATATACTTCATTTTTGTTGTTCTTTTGGAAGAGGTCGTCTAAAGAGAAGAATATGCGGTTCTGTGGAAAGAAAATGTAAATAATTTAATTCAACCAGAATGAAATGAATCAATTATTAACTGCTTTCAGGTGAATTTTGCCTCAAAGGCACTTTAAACAATTAAACAGAAAATAACCTGATAATGAGCACCTTCTTCCACTAGTTTTTAATGCTGTTTTTATTCAACAGGAGTATAAAGATAATTTTAGTTCCTTATAGCATGCCTTTAGATTCTGTTTAAAGCATTATAAATTCTTTAAATTAAATTTACCAATAATCCAAAAGTAGAATTCAACCCCACAAAGCTTCAGACTAGTTTACTATTTAATGGAAAAAAAAACTTTTGGTTAATACCATGATAGCACAAGACACTCCAGTATGCCTACTGTGGGTAGGTAGCACAGCTGAACTTAAACACAGCAGACAAACATGCTTTCACGGGGCCAAAGGAAAAGAATCACTTCTATTGCATCAATTTCTGTAACAAAGAACTTAAGGACATTTGAATTGTCTTGAAATACTAAGTTTTAAGAGACAGGGCAATGAAATTCTAGGTATACTTAATACTTTTAAGATACTATTAACAATGATAAATTTTAAAATACAACAGAGTAGTTATTTCTTGGCTCAAGTTTTTCTTGCAGGTGGAAGGTATTATATTTATTCTCGTGGTGTTTTATTTAAAATAGGAACACTTCAAGGAATTAAGAATCAGTCATTTAAAATTATCAGAATTCCTTTGAAATATCAGTGTCCATGTTACTAAAATAATAGACACAATCACTATTTTAATTCAACTAACACTTTAGAACAAAACGTACCTGGCTCATGAATCATGTAATGAACCCAGCCAAGACTCTGTTGGACACCAAGTCGTCTCCATTCCTCTTCAGACATCAGATGAGTTTTGGGCACTTGTTTAGACAGTTCTCTGGGCAACATGACATGCCTATTAAAAGGAGCAGCCAAGTATTAGTGCTTCATGTGTTTCCTCATGATCACCTCATACCTATACTAAAAATGTCAAGTTTTTGTCATCAAAAAAAGTTCTTCACAGCAATTCTATATTACAATACCATTGGTGGCAATATTGAGTATCTTCTAAACCGTGTTCTGGTTTTTGAGCTTACGTTCAAATTAGGCGCCAAAATTTAAATTAGGCACATGGTCACACATCCCAACCTATCCTGTGATTAGCTTCGTTCATGTAACCAAATCCTGACCAACAGGATATGAGGAGAATATGCAAGTGATGAAAAATATCCTCAAAGGAAAAGAGAAGAACAAGCCAAACTCTTTTCTTTTTCCTGTTGAATGCAGACTGGTACGATCAGATGTTAGAGCAACAGCCTAAAACCACAGAAGCAATTGCATATAGAGGATAGAGGCAAAGCCACAAGAGGTAAAAGGAACCTGGTCCCCAACTGTAGAGCTGTCGTCATCCCAGCCCCCAACTACTGGACTTTTACAAAAGGAAAACAACATAGTATGTAATTTAAGATATAGATAACTTGTGTTTCCTTTACTAATCACTAGATCTGTAGTAGATAAGAGTTCTTGTATACTCCAGAAGTTGTTTTTATACTTTAATCAAAATTTAAAAGAAAAAATACCGATGGTAAATGTCTTTGCAACTTCATACTAAGATTCAGTTTTCCAGTAAGTTACTGACATATCCAAACCTTTTCTCAATTTAAGCACATATAAAGTAACCAAGGTAAAATCAAGATACCCACAGCTGTGGCATTGTGACATTCTTAAAAATAAAACTATACCCCTGTTCCCTATTACCATAAAAAATCTTTCTAAAAGTCATAATTCTCAGCCCCATTTTTACCATTTTCAGGAGTAGTACTAGTTTTGCAGAGTCAGCCATTTAAACCAACTAATTTTTTTTTGGCGGGGCCGGGGGTGTGTGTGTGTGCTGGGGATCAAACTCAGGGCCTTGCACTTGCTAGGCAAGTGCTCTACAACTGAGCTAAATCCCCAACCCCATCCAACTAATTTTTAGATCAATATAAGATCTTAGCAATAAGTTTGTCAGCTTGGAGGTGAGAAGTACAGTTTGGTCACACTCTCTGGCACATAGGAAAACTGTACCCATAACCCATTTAACTGATTCAACTGCACTTTTAGGCTGTGGCTGGTTAAGTGCTAATTTAGCATTATCTGTTGGCAGAAGTGTGCCTCAGAACAATTTTATGTTTACTACCATACTACACAGAATTTTACAAATTCCTATGTACAAAGATTCTTTATACATACTAGTTACCACACTTTGGGGGGGGTGGTAGTGGTAATGGGGATTGAACTCAAGGAGCACAGAGCTATACCCCAGCTGACTTTCAAAGTCACCCAGGCTGGGCTCAAACCTGAGATCCTCCTACCTCAGCTTCCCAGTTTGCTAGGCTTATAGGCATGTGCCACACTTGACTCCCACACCCACACTCATTCTTGAAATGCGGCTTAACACTTAACTTTTAAGCCTCTACTTTTCAAAAAAAATCTGTTATTTTTATCCTTTACATTGTTGATTAGTCTCAGAGAAATGTAATGCTTTGGTACATTTGCTTTTAAGAACAGTGTCTACATAAATGTATCAACAAGTTATTAAAACAGAAGTTACCACCTCAGTTCTCTCCATCAACCATGTAAACAGGCTCTGGGTTTGATCAGGGTTTAATTTTAACAGAAAAAAAACTTTAATAGTATTAAGCTCACCTGAGGATTCTATTTGTATTTTACTGTCCAGACATACAATGCCGGGGAGAAAAGACAGGGCCTTTTGCAGAGGAGCCCAAGCACAAGAGAAAGGACTAGAAAATTAAGTTTACAGTTACAAAACTATAGATTATTGTTCACTGACAAAAATTACTAAACTGCAATTTACACTGGCCAGGTGTACACTCATCCTTGCACTCTGGAAGGCTGAATCAGAAAGGTCACAAGTTTGAGCCCAGCTTGTGCAATTTAGTGACTTGGTAAGATTCTGACTCAAAAATCCAGAATGTAGCTCAGTTTAAAACCCTGGATTCAAGCCGGGGGGGCGGGAGGGAGAAATTTATGTTGCATGTAACACCACTACTTAGAAGTAGTACAGAGTTTACCTTCTTTTATTGGATACCCCCAATGAGACTTTTCGCATGCCACAATTGAGTATGCCAACTAATTGCCTTGTTAGAACTGCGTAGTTTGTAGTTACTACATCATCTATTTAAATTTTATAGCCAGAAAAAACTTCTGCGATTTTTTTCTAGATAGGCATAAAAAACTGCAAAGTATTATTCATTTGTAAAACAGTCCAGAGTAACTTTTCTATGTATGTAGATTTTCATGAAATTGGGGGTGGGGCGGAGAGGGGAAGCCAACCCACTCTTGACCTTTTCTCCCCTAAAAACATTCTTGGAAATCTAACCTTAAAGAAGCAGCAGGCGAAAACAAGGTTACTATTTGGTCAAGGAAGGCGTAGTCTTTACCACCCCTAATTACATCTTGGTCTTTCCCCAGAATGCACTGTTCCAGTTACGATGTAGTCTTGGAAACCACGCCCCTCGCAAGTCAGGATACAATTAAGGCCAGCGAACTTGAGTCACCTACCTCCCGCGATCCAGTTTGCTACTTTTACTGATTAACCACCACTTTCTAGTCCACCCTCCAGGATGCAAAGGCCAAACATTACTCAAGGTCAAAAAACAGTGTACTGTATTCTAGCAGGAGAGAAAAAAAAAAAAAAACCCGCCCAGGGTCCTCTCGAGTCTGCAATGAGGTCTCGAGACGAAGCCTTTGCACACCGCGCCGTGATACTCAGTCTCGCGTGAAGGCGGCCTCACACCCAGTCTCACACCCAGCTAACGCGCGCGGGGCCCTGAGGCCTCCTCTCGGGGATCCCCCACCCACCCCAGAAGCAACACGAGGAGGAAGCGTGTCCCTGTCGCCGGTCGACTGGACGGGGGAGGCGCGCCGGCCCGCCCACGGGGAGGCTGCGAGGTGGAGCCGGTTCGGTTCCCCGGCCCGCCCCAGTCCGCGCCGCCAGGGCCCCAGGTCGGCGGCCTGGCGGGGCCCGGGCTCTCGACCTCCTGCCCGAGGGGGCCGCGACCGAGAGTCCGGGCCGGGCCCTCCGAGGTTGCTCACCGGTACTCGTAGTGCTCGTCGAAGTACTTGTCAGAGTAGTAAATCTGCTTATGGGCCATCTTAGCGGCGCGCGGCTGTGCGGCAAACGACGCGAAAGCTTCGGGAGTTCAGCCAAGCGCTCGTCCTCCTCGGGCCAAGGCAACGACTCGACTGAGACCAACGACCGCAGGCCTAACGCTCTCGGTTTGAATCCGACAGCCCGCCCCCGATTGGACGGCAGCGCAGACCAATCGCCTTCTGCGCTAGCCGCGAGGGGGCCGGGCCAGCACCCAGCCTATCTTCGCCTCCCCTCCGTGGTTCTTGCTTCCTGGCCAGCCAATCAGCGGCCTGTTGCGAGGTTGCCAGAGGTAAGAAGTAAACATTTGGTACGGTGCGGGGGCTAGACGTGCCCTGACGGGCAGGGGAGTGGTCAGAGAAGGGCGGGACCAGGATGTTAAAGTCTCGGAGCGCGTGCGCAAGGCTTTAGAAAGTTCCAGGGTGGCGGAGCCGTTGGGCCGGCTGACTTCGCGGCGACCGAAGTCTCGCGGGCTTTGGAGGGACCGGAAGCGCCGCCGGCTGGGCTCCGAGTAGCCCTCACCCGTGTGGCAGGTGTGTGGAGCGTTTAGTCTCGTGTCAAAGGCGGCGCGTGGGAGGCCGCACCGCCGGTTCGGGTCACCTTTCCCAGTGTCCTTCCCCGCCCCGAGCCGAGCTGAGCTGCCCGCCAGAGGACGGATGCAGAGCCGGCGGGGCGGGCGTGGGAACGGGCGAGGCCTTCCGCCCCGGGGAGGAGCGCCCGTTGCACCCCTCGGTAAATTGCAGTTGCTGACTAAGGGGATTAAAAGTGATTTTTAAAGAAGGCCTGGTGGCGTAGGCCTGTGATCCCGCACTGGGAAGCTGATGCAGGAGGATGTAGAATTCAAGGCCAGCCCGGGCGACTGCCTCAAAAAATAAATGAGGGAGGTACCAGAAATTTAAAAATCCCTCTGGGCTCTTACTATTGAATGCTAATTTAAAAATGCAGACACGTGGGAAAAAAAAATTTACTGGAAGAAAGTATGCCAAGAAGTAAGTAGTGGTTATCTTTACGTGACAGAATCACAAGTGACTTGTAAAAGTCTTTCACACTGCAGCAAGCACGTGTCAGTTTTATGCAAAATGTCAGTTCCACACGGTGCAGAAGGGAATGTGCCCCAACCTCGCTATCGCGCTGCACCGGGCTGGCCGGCCTGCTGCGTACAAAGCACCGAAGACCAGGAGGCGATTAGGCAGCAGATTTATTTTTCACTCTGCCGGAGGAAGGACGATCCGGTGTCAGCACGGTCCGTAGTCAGGAAGGCCCTCTCGAGGTTGCACACAGCCCACGTTTCTGTCTTTCAACATGGAGAAAAAGAGGAAACTAGCTTTCCTGTCTTCTTACCAGAGGACTAACTGCCTTCCTGACGGTGGAATCCTAATTACCGCCTAATGGCACCAGATGGGATGCGAGGTAGGATTAGGGCTTCACCACGTGTATGTAAAGACATAAACAGTCCACAACGTACAGAATACTTCATCTCTCATTTTAAGATTCCCTCTTCTGAAAGGTCTTAGTCACCCTCTACCTTGCCTTCCACATTATTCTCTATTGATAGAAACATGTATGCTGCCCGCCCATCATTTATTATACTTCGTAACCTTTGCTCTGTATTGTTGGTCCAGGTCTGCAGTGGACCAAGTACAAGTACAAGTGTAGTGTAGACAGTACAAGTAGACAGTGTAGAAGGTGTTCTGTTTGGTTACTGCTCCATGCCTAGCACATAGCAGAACTGCACATGGGCACTTACTAATTTTAAACAAATAGAAGGTAATACACATGTAAATAGGTATAATAATGTACCACGATGGGAAAATGCAAGTAAACTGTTAAGGGAGATAGCTAAAGACACTACTTTCTGGCGGAACCCGGGGTGGAGGGGGCGTGGGGCAGGAGGGAAGCTTCCTAGGAGATGTACATCATTTTGAAAGAAATGCATTGTAGAAATTTGCAAATGTAGGATGGTATAATAACTCACATATGAGTGACTTGGCTTTAACAATTAACTTTTGTGTGTGTGTGAGACAAAGTCTTGTTACCTAGTTCAGGCTGGCCTTGGACTCTACGTAGCCTAGGCTGGCCTCGAACTCTTGGCCATCCTCCAGCTTCAGCCTCCCAAGTACTGGGATCACAGGTGTGCGTCACCATGCCCAGCTTCCAATTAACACTTTGGCAGTCATGCTTCATCTATTCCACTCTCTTTTTTTCTCTAGAGGACCTCAGGTATGTAGTTTCACTTTTTAATAATTTGGGGTGTATTGCCACTTACAAAAGTTTTAAATATTTAACCACCAGCCCAAGCAGTGTGACTTCAAAATTGGGTCTTGTGTCTGCTTTTCTTCCCAGTGCTGGGAATTGAGCCCAGGTCCTCTAGTGCATAGTAGGCTGTGGCTCTACCACAGAGCTACATCCCCAGCCCATTCTTAGGCCTCTTACCCACTACTCCATATACCTCTTAGAATTGCAAAGGGAGAAGACCAGGAGAGGGAAGGGCCTTTCCAATAGTGACTAACATTTGTGAAGGCATGAAAAAAAGAATTTGGCTTTAAATGTAGAGATAGTGGAGAGGAAGGTGGTAGGAACTGAATTAGGCTGTCAGCTCGGCTGCTCGCTGCATTGCAGGGCTGTTTATGTTCTATTTCTTAAGGGGCCTGGCTTTCTAATTTAATCCTACCTAAGAGTCTCGACTTTGCCTACCATGTGATAGGTAATATCCCCCAGTGATTCCACATCCTTATCCCAGAACCTGTGAATATGTTACCTGACACAAAGAAAAAGACTTCCAGAAGTGATGAAGGATTTTGAGATGGGAAATTTATCTTGAATTATTAGGGCGAGTCAGTGTGATCTCAAAGGTCCTTATGAGAGGAAGTCTGGAAGGTCCAAAAAGGTGCTGTGACTCCATCAAAAGGCAGGTGACAACATATCAAGAATACAGAGTCTTTAGAAGCTGACAAAAGCAAGGAACAGATTCTCCTCTAGTTTCGGGAAGGAACACAGCCCTGCAGACACCTTTAGTCTGTAAGACCTACTTTGGACTTCTGACTTCTGGAACTGCAAGTTAATAAATTTGTCATTTTAAGCCACTGAATTTATGGTAACTTGCTAAAATGGCGATAAGGGATTCTTGGATTGCTTGTGAGAAGTTTGGTCCTTTTTGATTAATGTGGGGCCATCTGATGATCTCAGTAAAGAAGTGGCACAGTCAGATCAGATGTGATAAAGGTAACAGAGGAATGTGGAGGATAGGCTGGAAGGAATAGAGGAGATCCCTGTTAGGTAGGGCAATTGACTGGATGCCTGCATGTTTAATCATACTGCTGGTCTCTACCGGGGTAGCAAGGTTGATAAAGAGAGAACACACAAAATTTCAAGAGCTGAAATGAATTAGACACCCCCTCCCCCATGCCTGGGCTCTAAGCCAGGGCCTCACGCACCTTAGGCCAGAGCTTTTCCACAGAGCTACATCCTCACCTCCCTTGTTGCTTCTCTGAAATGTGCCTTATAGGCAGTTTAGGTTTTGGTCAGTGTTTATGTGGTGAAAAAATACCGGTCTTTCCTAAGCTAAGGTTAGAGCAAGCCCAGGTTCTCGCAGACCTTCAGCCTGCACCTGAACTCTGCCCCACTGGCAGATGTCAGTGCAGTGACGAGCAGCCCCCACTGGTCCAGCTTCATTCAGAGAACGCTGCCTTAGTGAAGTGCAGGGAAGGCACTCAGGGGCCTGCACTGCTGGCGACAGCATCGATGCTGCTGCTCCTACTACTAACACTAACTTTCTAGAAGCCACTTTAAATTTTGCATAAACGTTTTTTCAATGTGCCACCTGAACCTCTCCATAAATCATGTAAAGTAGGTGGAGTGAATGAAAGAAAGTCAGCTACAAAGTCCTCCTGGACTGAAACATTGCAATCTAAACAAGATAAAAATTTAAATATGTATATATTATCAAATGTGTTTATTCCTAATGTCAATAAAAGTGACTTACTGTAGGGAATTCTGTGTATAAGGACTATTGGCCGGTGAGTGTGGTAGCAAATGCCTGTAATGCCAGCACTCTGGGAGACTGAGGCAGGAGGGTCAAAAATTCAAGCCTCCCCTGAGCAACAGAGCAACTCACCCAGACCTTGTCTCACATAAATAAAGGGCTGGTGATGTAGCTCAGTGCGAAGGCCCTGGGTTCAATTCCCAGTACCACAAGAAAATAAAAAAAAGAAAAAAAGGAATATGACTGTGTATGTAAATCAATGTGAGTTCATCTTTCCCTACCACTCTGGGCACAGGGGTATAAACTAGGTCAGAACCATCAGAACACAGAATCAAGTTGAAGTTGGCACGCCAAATGCTTCCTCTCTATCACATTCTATTGATTTCTATTGCTTTCTGGCTAAAAATTGTGCACAAGGAAGAAGCAGAGTGTGTGTGCCATTTCCATTGCTGTTGAATATGTTACTGTACATTTGCATATAATTCTTAATTCTTAATATATTCTTAATATAATTCTTAATTCTTAATTATATGGCTCCAAGGCAGAGAGAGATATATCAAGGGAGGAAGCAGGGAGATACACCCTTCCAGGTCACACCCCTCCACCCACTTCCTCCTACCAGGCTTCACCTTCCAACATTACATTTATCTGTAATCCAGTGATCCAATCACCTTGCAAAAGCCTCACCTTGTGAGCAGGTGAGACTCTTCTCCCCAGAGCCTCAGGCACTCATGGGTGGGACTTTTCAGAGCTGGCTGGATCTAGAGTGTGATACTGGAATTGAGGATGCAATTCTGGGATTAAGGGTGCCCCACCCTGGGTGTTGCTGGCACCCTGGAATTGAAAGCCCATTTCGTGTAGACATCTTTGTGTTTCTCCCATTTTTCTGCCTGTCATGGAGGTGCAACGCCTGGGTCTGGACCAACCATTTTGCAACTACGAAGCCCCACACCAAGGATGACAGCCTTCTGGATGTCCTGGAGCTTCTGCATCAGCGCAGAATGGCCACTTCTGGGCTTCAGGTCAAAGGAGGAAAATCAACACCTGTCCTTCTCGTTCTAGAGAAGGGCTGTCTGTTATTTGCAATGGACAGGAATGTCAACAAATACCTTTGGAAAATTAACACTTGTGTCTAGCAGCATGTTTCCGGACCAGGGTCCCTGACACTCCAGACTCCATGGATATGTTCTTGAGAATCCGAGAGATCTCTGAGAACACTTCCACATCAGTGTTGTGTGTTTATTTTCATGATAACCCAAAATATACACATAGGTTTACCTGTTGTACAGGCCAAAATCTTTTAATGGGTGATAATTTGCATCTAGGAGACATTTTTGTAGACTAAGTGTATTTCAATCTAGGGGTGTGAACATGCACTTTAAAGAATCCTTGACAAATTACTCCCCTACACTTTTTTTTGCAGTACTGGGAATTGAACCCGGAACCTCACATGCTGGGGGCAGGGGTTCCGCCACTGAGCTATAGCCCTGCCCTTTTCACCTTTTCCTTTGAGACAGGGTCTCACTAAATTGTCCAGGCTGGGCTGGAACTTGTGATGCTCTTGGCCTCAGCCTCCCAAGTAGCTGGGATTACAGGTGTGCACCCCCAATGCTGGTTTATTTTTCCATTAATAGGATCTCTATTAACTTGTAGTGGCTACAGAGCTCCTCTTTCAAAGCCATCCTACCCAGCTCCTATTCAGCCATCATAAGACAGTATAGCAACGCTGACTGAAAGTACAGAAGATAAAGATAGAGTTTTCTGATTGGTCCCTGGTGCAGGATGTAGGAGCTGTTTCTCTGCACATGTGTCCTGGATGGATCTCCATGATTGGCAGGTCATGCCCACTTGCCTAGCCGGCTGGCCACACCCTAATCTCCGACCTCAGTGAATGGCTGCTCAGCAGTGATGTGCGTTTCGCCTAGTTTTCTTTCTTTGACGGCGCAGCTGACGAAACCTTCCTGCTCTCTCAGAATTCTTTTGTAAGAAACAAGGAGGTTGCTGGACAGCACGACCTTAGTCCCCTCATCCCGTATCTGGGAAGATTCCACTTTCAATCTTTAGTTTGAGTATAGAGAAAAAAACAAACTCGACTCATTTCCTCCTGTATGCTCACTCAGCAACCATCAACACAGAGGATGCTTGCCACCTCCAAAGCTGTGGGAATTTCTCCCCAGCAGCAAACAAGCAATCATTTCTGCTGGCATCCACTAATGCAATTTGACCCTGACACCCCATGCTTGGAGATGGCACCAGATCTCATGGGTTTGGCCCAATGCTGCCCTTCCGGCTGCTTCTCTTGTGCTCACCTTGGCCCATTCTGGGCATCGAACCCAGCACCTTCACACACAGGTACGTCCCCACTCCATTTATGTATGTATGTATGTTTTGTTTTGAGACAGGCTCTCCAGCTGGGCTCGAATTTTCCACCCTCTTGCCTCAGCCTCCTGCCGTGCCAGGATAAGGGACGTACCACAAAGCCTGGTCTTACTTGTGCTTCTGAGTGACTGGACATTAGGTTCCCATAGTGCCCTCTGTGAGTCTGACTAATTTGCTCAAGCAGCTCACAGGCCTGGGAAAGGCTTATGTGTGCCAGTTTATTATAAAATATGTTCATTTTTGAGACAGGGTCTCTCTGTGTAGTTCAGGCTGGTCTTGCACTCAGTCTATAGCCCAGGCTGGTCTTGAATTTACAGTAACCCCCTGCCTCAGCCTCTGAGAGCCGGGATTACAGGCACATGTCACCACGCCCAGCAGTAAAAGACATTGTGAAGGATGCAGATGAAAGATGCAAGGGAGAGACAAACAGAGCGAGATCCGGTGGGGCTCTGTCCCTCCTGGTTGGGTGCGCCGCCCTCTTGGTACTGAGAACGTGTTCTTGCTCCTCTTCCCGGGTGCCCTGGTGTGGGCAAGTTCATATGCTCTCAGGGCCTCTGTCTTTGTGAAAGTTTGTGGAGGTCTCACTACTAGAGGACGATTAAGTCATCAGCCCCTCTCCCCTCCCAGGACTTGGGGTGGGGCTGAAAATTCCAGCCCTTCGAGCCCAGGACTTTCCCCTGCAAACCCTGCCCCTTACCTGGAGACTTTCAAAAATCTCCTCATTAACTTGAACACACCTAGGTGCATTCAAAGGGATTTGTGATACATAATAAAAGGCCAAATACTTTCACAGAATGTATCCTTATTGTTCCAGTCAATTAGGAAATCAAAAGCCTGGAACTGCAGGTGAAAACCAAATATATATATCAAAATATCTCTCCTAGCCACCCTTTTCACACCCCTTTCCTCGCGGTGTGGTTTGACGCTGCCTGAGCCCTGATTCCAAGTGCCTCAGGGAACGTCAAGGGCTGCATGACTCCAGACATGCCAGGAGAACCAAAACTGCGTGAATGTGCCAGCTATTCCTCTCCCCAGAACTGTCCACCTCAGCTGTCTACTCAGACACGGGGGATGCGTCTTGCACATGAATTCTGATCACTTTCTCCAGGGTCCACTGAGGGCTGTTTGACACCCTGAACTGTTATGTCTGTTTGACGTGTGTGTGTGTGTGTGTGTGTGTGTGCGCGCGCGCGCGCGCTTCTGGAGATTGAGCCCAGGGACTGCTGAGCTACATCCCCATCTTTTTCTTTTCTGTTTTGATTTTGAGACAGGGTCTCACTATGTAGTTCAGGTCTCCATGAGTTCAAAGGTCTCGAACTAACCTTTGAACTCATAGCCATCCTCCAGCCTCAGCCTCCCAAGTGCTGGAATTATAGGCGTGTGCCACCATGCCCAGGTCTTTTTGTTATTTTGAGACTAAGTCTCACTAAATTGCTCAGACTGGGTTTGAATTTGTGATCCTTCTGACTCAGTCTCCTGGGTAACTGAAATTATAGGATAATACCTTTATAGACCACTTAAAGGAGATGAAAATTACTAAGAATTGTAGGGACAGGGGTCCCCATAAGTGAGGAAAAGGTAGGGTAAAGGCCTCATTAGATTAAATATTAAAAGGCAATTTTTGACTTCTTCAGCCTGACTCTGAAGGGCAGAGACTGCTATAATCTGATAGTTAAGGGAAGTCTTGAGGTAGTGTGATTAACATAAGAATCACAAACCTCCCCTTTATTCCTTAAATCTGAGTAACCTCTCCTTGAGGCCCCCACCCATGATTTTATCCTCCACCAAAGAACAGGGAGGGGTCTCATAGCCGGAAGAAATCCAAAGTCAAGTTGAAGGACAAGGCAGAGAGAAGATGAAGGACAAACCAGCCAGCCAGTCAGATTCCAGGAGCCTACATGGGACAAGTATCTCAATCCATCTGGAATTTATTTTGGTTTTTTGAGACAGGGTCTCACTATGTAGTTCAGGCTGGCCTTGAGCTCACTGTGTTGCCCAGGCTGGTCTCCAATTTGCAGCAATCCTCCTGCCTCTGCCTCCCAAATGCTGAGATTATAGGCGTCTGCCACCACACCCGGCTAAGTATCTCAATAAAAGGAGCCCCAGACAAGAAACCCACTAGTATTTAATTTTCGAATGCTCCCTACTTGTCGAGTGGCTATCATCTCCTTTTTCCCCCTTTTTCCCCCCTTTTAAATAAATTGTCCTCTAAATAAGTTGTCTTCTCTTAATTTATACTTGGTGTCTTTAATTCTTTACTGGAGCTGGGTTTACTATTGATATAGGGGAAAAAATATAACTCCCAACCTGCTAGATGTCAGTTACGCTGAGTTCGTGTTCTCCGAAGTCGAAGAATGAATTCTAAGGAACAAAGGAGGTTAAGAGTAGGAATTTTATTGGGAGAGAGAAAGAGAGCTCCTGAGAGACAGGAGGGGACCTGAGTGGGTTGCCAACGAGCCCACCCTTCAGGGGAAGTTTTATAGAGCAAAATTGTGAGGCGGGTACAATGTGTGTCAAAATGATGATTAACCAATAATATT